>VZTT01059545.1:6853-21838 GCA_013400855.1 Buphagus erythrorhynchus | reverse complement strand
CTCTCTCGGATGTTAAAATTCAAAACGGATGCACATCTTCCATCATTTATTTCCCTGAAGTAAAAATGGTGATATGCAAATTACAGAAGTGGAGTAAAGGTCCATCCTGGTTCTTTGGTTAGTAAGGGAGTTTAATAAACCCTCAGCTAATCTCTTGCTTGGGATTGCCAGGTAGTGTCAGGAACACTTCAGGCTACAGCAAATATATCTTTGGCAAAAAAAGATTCCAATAACTATGGTAATTTTAAAGAAAACCTTATCTCTAATACAGGGTAGATAAAAGCCATTTATTCTGGAGGCAGTTATGTGATATTATAGGAAAAAATGAACAGTGCTTATTTAATGCACTCTCTGTGCTTTTCTACTTCACATCTCTTAGAGCAGAGTTACAGCCTTTCTTTCTGAGGTCTTGCTTTTATGCCCTTACCCCTTCTCTTTTATTGATCTCTTTTACCTAAAGGACAGACCTTTAAATGAATTCAGTTCCTGTCTCCTAATGACTGAGCTGCCAGGTACGTGCCCAGGGACACAAGACAGTGCTGGCTGACTGCTGCAGTGGACAGGCTGGTGCTGAGGGATGCTATGTGGGGTCTGTGTCTACCCACTGCCATACCCAGGCATGACTGCCCCTGACCTGCTCAGAGATCATCTCCAGGCAGCAACCACGTGCCAGTGTTGCACTCCACAACTCTTCCCAGATTACACCTGCACAGAAATCACCACAGCTTCCCCCCTCTTCAAGGGCTAGGTACAGAGAGCACCATTAAAACCAGTGTGGATGGGGCATTCTGCCCTTGTAGCCACAGCCTGCAGACTGGGAACTGCATGGCCATGGAGGAAGTCAAACTCAGCCCCAGATCTGTTAAGCATCACCTTTACAGGTATTGCCCAGTTCTGCTGTCCCCAGGTGCACTGGGCATCTCCCCAGGCTCCCTGCAGGCACATGCATCAGCCCTCCAGAGCAGCCACTCCATTGCTTGCAGCCCAGGAGCCTCCTTCCTGCCCAATCCTCAGGCCATTCACTGTGTCCACAGCCAGTGCCAACCCCACCTAACAAAGACATAATGACAAGTCTTGCTCCTGATGTGGAGCCATTATTGCATCAGTTGAACAACTCCACCAGGAGATGTTTCAGGTTGGTCTAAAGTGGATCCTTGCAGAGATTACCCAGGGGTAGGGGCAATTCTACTTGCACAAATCCTTTTGTGGGGGTGAGGGCATTTCCCTTTCAGACAGGCTCACAGTGATTTATAAATCACACACATTTGTGAACCAGAACTTACAGGTGCTGTCCATAACCTAGTGAAGATGAAGAGAAGCAACAAGTGTGAATCCCCTCAAACTACTCCAGCTGATACTGCAACACAAGCTTTCCATGGCGAGCCCATGGCAGCACAGAGGGGAATTTGTTAGAACACTAATACACTCCTTCAGGAAAACTGGGACCTATGAATGTCACATTGGCTTCCTTGGAGGTTCCAAAATTTGCCTAAATAAAGGTCTGACCTCCTGCTGCACTCCAAAACCTGTCATTTATTGCATGTACTTCTGGCTTCAGGCTTTGATCCCATTGTGACTTGTGAAGGGCTGTTCTTTGAGCGTCTCTCAACTGTGAAAGAACAAAGAAAGCATAAAGGGAACATATGTCTGGCCTTTCTTGGCAGATGCCAGGAAGACATATCACCCAGTAGCACACCTGAAAAAAATGGAACTCATTCTCTCTGGTGAATAATTCAACAGCTGAGACCATCTGGTTCATTACAAAACTTTGATTTCATGAGCTTCATTAGCCACTCCCTTGTCCTTGAAAGGATACTCAGGGTTATTCAGTAGGAAATCACTCTTGATTTTTTTCCTGCTTGTTAACAAATGTGACTTTTAATTGTAGACAGTAGAGACCTGGTTTAGTGGCAGTGGAAGTTCAGAGCTGACCTACATTCAGAGACATACCTGCCCCCCTCCACTGGCTTTCAGGGGCAGCATGTGCAGAGCAAGCTGGGCTCTTGAAGGGAACCACCTGTAGTAATGAATGAATCTCTCCCTTAAATAGAAGTTCCTGTTCATGGTGCAGTTTGACCTCATGTAAAGGGTTCTACCTGGTTCAGAAGGAGACCTTTGCAGAGACAGCCCGTGTTACATCCCTTATCCCAACAGGCACTACCTTGCACAAGGAAAACAGGAGCCCGCTCTGCACTGCCTAGAAGTGATGGCTCAAATGTGAATACCAGTGCATGTCCCTCCTCTTTTTGGTGGCTAACCAACACAGATCTTTAAGCAGTTTTCTGAAGGAAAGTGCAGTAGTGTACACCGTACAAAACTTCTGCAAGTAATGACAATGCTTCAGTGTCTCAGCTGGTATTTCCCCCCTCTACATTTGAAATAACATTTTTGAATCAATCACAAACAATGTGAATCCCACCCTTGCATCCACCTCCAGATATCTGGAGTAGAGCCACCACCCAGGGTGCCACTGCCCTTGCAGGAGACAGGGACAGGTGCCTGACTGGTGTCAGACCTCTGAGGCAGCAGGAGCAGCTGTGCCCTAGGAGGACCTGGGTCTCTCCACTGGTGTCTGTCCACCGATGACTCTCCACTGATGCCAGCCAGGAGCAGCCAAAACACAGGGACTAGGACTTCACCAGACTACCCCATTCTGACTTCTCAAACTGACTTACCAGGCAGGAGAGGCCCTGAAATGACTTTCAACTTCTTTATGAAAGAAAAATTGCTCCAAGAAACAGGAGAACACAGGATCTGAAGAAATATTCCATAATGTTATTCCACTCATTTAATATTGGAGAAATAAAGACAAAAAGCAAACAAAACCCACTCGTCCTGCTGCCCCAAGGTACTCCCAAAGCATCAGCATCAGGGTAGAGAAAGGAGCTGGTTGCAGGGAAGCTCTGATGACAAAACTCAGCAAGGTTTTGGAAACTCCAGGGAATAAGCCTTCTCTCTTTTTCCTGTAGACGTCTGGCCCGACAAATGATTTCAGGATCTGAGTTCCCTTTTTAGCTCCAAGGAATATTGGAAGGGATTATTGTTTGAGAGAGTACATGAGGTGGACATGAAAGAGCAGGACTGTATGGGGATACCAAAGCAAAATATGAACAAAAGCCCTGGGCAAAGGCCTGGGGGTGCTTGGGGAAATCAGCCTGGAGGTAGCTAAGGTGGGAAATGAAATTGTTACAACTCTTCTAGGACAGGACAATTTTCTTTTTTTTTTTCTCTTAATATTGTTTTGCAAGAGTTTAATCTCCACCAAAAAAGGGAAAGACTTATTACACAATTAAAGAGTTTAGCTGGGGAATAGAAGCAGGACACCAACTATGGGGCAGTTATGCTGGGAGAATGGGAAAGATTTGCAGCTCCCAGAACTATGTCTGGGTAACTGTCAGTGGTCTTGAAGCCCCATAAAGTTCCTATTACTGTAATGACTCCCCAGAGGATTTGTGTTGCTGTCTTCCTTTCCCAAACCAGAGAAGCAGGCTCAGTTAGCCTTGACATCTTCCAGACTAACCAGAAAAACCTCAAGGCCTAATGAGAACCAACATAGCAATGTTCCATTTGAGCAGTCCCCAGTGGCATGAAGCACGGCAGGGCAAAAGGAGGCTCAGAAAGGCTCAGTGCATTTAACACATTTTAAATATTCTGTCATACAAGATAACAAACAGCCTGAGGACAAACTTCCAGTATGCCTAGTTTTTTCTATGCCTAGAATTTACAGGTCCATGGCCTGCTGAAAGTTATTGCAGCTTGTTTCTGAAAGCTTTAAATTCTGCAAGCAGCTTCTGTAAACATAACTCTGCCACAAGCAGTTTTCTCTGAGTGCTGCAAGACAGCCGTGGTGTCTGTTTTGCTTATCAGCAAGCCTAACAGAAAAGATGTATTTTACTGCAAAATATGAGGCTTAAAATTTTGAGTGTATGCTAGTGAAGTCAACCTACAGTAACAAGTAGTCTCCAGAGGAACAACCTCCCTGGCAATTGATTTTTTCTGGTGTATAGGTTATACTGTTTATAAAGTCTTCCAAGCAGAACTCCCCTCCCTCCTCCGCTCTCCGCGTGTTCCCCCTGGTACAGGCTGCTTGTCATATGGAGTCTTCCTAGCAAATGGGAGCAGGATTTTGTAATAACCAGCTGGTAGAAAGAAGGAAAGAAAGTACATCATGTTACTGGGCTGCCAGAGCTGCAAGGCTCCCTGTTTAAATCAGCTGTTAAAGACCACAGCATTAAAAAGCATACTGAACATCTGCATGCTACTAAAAATTGGATTTTTACAAGACAATCTTGGACTTTTCTGGATGAACAGTAATTTTGACGTTTGTTCTTCATAATGAGGGCAAAGACTGAGCAGCCCCATCTTACTGGGGACAATTATAAACTCTGAGCAAGACAGATGCCAAGACCATCTGCTTCAAGACAGCCAGCCTCCTTACCAGCAAGATGCACGAGGATATGTGGGCTATTTCCCCCTCTTGCATATGAAAAAAGTCCAAGAAAAAGCTGGCAGAAGGTCAAAGGAACTATCAATTTTCCCAAACAGAACTCCAAGAATGATGGAGATAGTTGACTGACCTGTAAAACTTCTGCTATAAAAGCAATCAGTATTAATAAAAGCAGCAACATATTGGCATGTCATTTCTGAAAGTTACAGGTGCATGATCAAGGGGAACAAAATAATGATGCTGTCATGGCAGCCCTGCAGTCCAGCTTGCCTGTATTCCTTCCTGGCAGTGCAACACACTTGCATCCAGCCCCATCCCCCTGAGATGTCCTTTCAGCTTGAATCACTATATTGCATTCTCCACTAATGTCCCAGGAAAATTAACCAGGGATCTCAAAATGCACTCTTCCCTTTTCTCCCAATGCTGCCTTTTCCCTGGATCTGTCTGCTCACAGCCCAAGTTCAGCACAGAGGTCTCAGCCTAGACTTGCTCTGACCAACAACTGTAATAGACCAATTTCTGGTCAAACATGAAATTAGGAAGAGAAGGACGTGATTTGAGTTGATTAGCCCAGAAAGCAATCTCCTCCCAGGTGGCTGCTGGAAAAACAAGTCTGGACTCGCACTTCACTCACACACATATCTATCCTTGTGCACAGCAAACTAGCTGACAACGTGAGCCTTGCAGTTTGCAACAAGAGGGAATTATCCTTGTGAAAATTTCCCCTGCAGGCTTCAATGCAGATGTGAGAAATTCCACAAAAGATTAATGCGATGACCAACTGTGAGGGACAAAGGATTTTATCTGAAAGTTTCTAGGGCAATTTTGATTCCGGGCTTGCTGCAAACATTTAATCCCAATTCATCAACTCCAGCAGAATTGATTGAAGCATTTCTTATTTTTTTGCCTCCAAAGACAACACCTAATATATGACTACAAGAGTTTATACGCTTGTTTTTATATTTTGTATATACTATTTTACAAGTACATATATAAAGTTCAGCCTAGTAGGTGACACATGGAAAAACACAGTACCAACAACAGAGCCAAGCATTTTGTGTATTACGATTTAAATGATTTTAAGCCATTTGGGAAAGGTGTTTCTGATGTGAAAGCCAGTATGTGTTCCTGCGGGAAGATTTTCTATCTGCTCTATTCCTCTACTCCTCCTTATTTCCCTGTACATATAAACTGTTAACAGTCAGGGCACACTGCCACATATCCATTTGGGAAATGTATTTGAAGGAGAAAATCCATTTCAAATTACTGCAGCCCACTTTCCCTTGAAGCAGCACCTGGCACACAACACACACCAGAGCTCAACTCCCAGCTCAGGAATCAAACCTTCCTTGTGAAAAGCACATCAGAAATTCATCCTCTGCAAGACAGCAGCAGCTCTTTCCCACCCACATCCTGAAGAGCAGAGAAGCAGGAACAGCCTCTTCTCTCCCTACAGAGGATCAGTCCTCAGGACATGCTGGACCAGCTCTTTCCTCTCGCTCCAGGCTCTACAGTTTTTTATCTCAGTACTTGCATGGGAACAAGGCTGGTCAATACCCAGTTACCACCAGGATGGTGCTGGTGAAAACAGTGCAAGGAGTTTTTCAGGCACACAAGGCTATTGGGATGGGAAAGTAACAAGGGACATGTAAACTCAGTGCAGTTACACAACACCATGGACTGACAGTGGAATGCTCAGCATTACAGAGCTGGCCTAGAAATGCTTAAGCTTCCTGTTCACTCACAAGGGCCTAACTTGTGTAACTCACTCTTTGAAAGACCAGAATTTCTTGCAACCAAACAACCCAAAACCCACAAAACCAACCATTTGGGATTCTCTGTCTCAGCTTCTGTCCTGAAGCTGTCAATTAAGGCAATTATTCCTTCGCTATCCTTTGTAATAGTTGAGCAGTGATTGGATTTACAGTAAACAATATAGTATAATTCAAAACTGCAATTAAAGACTGATCAATGGGATAAAAATCTACTACATGCCTTTATTTTTATGTGCTCAAAAAAGAGAGCAGACAGGGAGTCAAAAAGGTTTTTTTGCCTCCTGCTGCCAATTTGCCTTAGTTTTAAATGAACACGGCAAGAGAATGAGTTTATCTGAACACTGATACAACTGTACATTAAAATACCAAATGGTAGGAAATATTTTATATGGACACTGCAAGACAGAAAAATTGAATAAAGATAATCAGAGTTTTTATCAAAAGATTTATTAAAAATAAGTTCTTTAAAGAGAAAAAGTGTGATGTATATACATTAAATTGTCAAAACCTTAATGGGGCTTATAATACAAACAATTCCAAACAAAACAACAGACATTCACTTTTTTAAAAAAAGATGTCACACCTATTGGAATAGAATAGCATATGGGAAGACAAAAATCAACACACAGCACACAACAATTATGAGGAAAACCCTGAAAATGAAGACTACTTGCAAAGGTGAAAGTGATTGATCCTCATGACTCTACAGACAGAAAATAAGACTATGAATGGCATCTTCAGTTGATAGAGTTCACCTGACAACTGCTAGCTTCCAATTAATTCTTCATTTCTACTGTGAATTAGCAAATCTCAACAAGTGGATTTGTGCTTATCTTTTCCAGCTCTATTGCAGTAGGTACCAATGATTTCTTCTTAGGAAGAAAGTTACACAATTGCTGGTTTTCTCTTTAAACTCTCTGACAGCCAGAACCACAAAGTAGTTTTTCTTAAAATTATTTTATTTTACAAGAGTGTTTTGCACAAGCAGAGGCAAGACAAACTGGCACAAGATTCTGCATGCTTCAGATGACCTCAGCTTAGCTTCTCATTCCTAGATGCCATATTTAGAACTATATCCTTTCACTTGACTCTTCTGAATTTCCTGGTGCTTAGTGCATATATACAGTGAGCTGAGAATTGCAGTATTACAAAGGTCTAGCCATCCTTACAGCAGAATGCACCCTAATCTCAGATGTATGCAGGACTTGCGCCTTTAGGTCGCTGTAGCATCCTTTTTAGTCCCACAGTTTTATCAGACCATCCCAGCCGCATGTGATGACTTTGGACGTTTCATGTGGATGCCACACTGCACCAATACAGACTTTGTCATGTGCTTTTAACCTGCTGTAGAGTTTTGTTGTCTTCCAGTCCCAGATGTTTAGTTTCCCATCTGCATCTCCAGATATCACATAGCTGTATTAACAGGAATAAAATGAAAGTTGTATCATGTGTGCAGACTGCTTGTATGCTACTACAAGTAACAACTGAGCAACAGAAAAGAGCTTCCCCCAGGGAGCTTCTCATCTGACAATGCCTGCAAACATACCTACCAAGGAATTAGCATTCCTGCTGTGCTCTAAGAGCACACAAGTCCTGCAGAAGGTGATTCATCAACTGCAAGGTAAATGTGCTAAGCAGTGTGATTATACCCTGCACTGTGTTACTGGAACCCAAGAGAAAGTGCCACAAGTTTCCCAGTTATTATAGTAACTTGTCTCTCATGTACATACAGCACTAAATGTATGGGCATATTACTAAGCCAACAGGAAGAAAGAGATGGCTCTCTGAACAGTAAATGAGGATACCCACACCAGACCTACGAACTGGGGAAACTGAGTGAGTTCAAATCCCAGATACTCTAGACAAGTGCACGGTGTAGGAACAGACCCTGCACTGCTCACCACATGCAAAAAGGTGGAAGTCAGATGTGGAAACCTCTCCTGGTCCTACCAGATGCTAAGAGTAAACTGTCTGTTCTGCAGCCGGGCAAGGGAGCTCTGCTCAATGCTGAGCTAAGAGGATGACTGTGCATTCATGAATGTTGCAGGGGATTCAAGAGGAAATTTAGTGTCTGTACTTGTAAGTTTTAAGAAGTTCATTCCCACAAAAGCTTACCTCATATCAGGTGAAAAATCCACTTGACAAGCATAGCCAGCTACCATGTGACCTTTGAAAATTTTCTTTTTGTTTAATCTGAATCTGTTCTGAGCTCCAAAAATCAAGATTTGGTTATCCATCGACTGGCAAGCCAACCATTTTCCTATAAATGCAATAAACAAAGGTGGTGTCAGGGTGCTGCATCTGAAGAAACAGATTTGACTGGGATGCTGTTAGAGATTTTGACAATTTTTCTTGCACTATCTTAATCCAGATTTTCATTATGTAGCAGGGTTCTGGGTAACAGCTGATACTACTTCTGCCTGGTACAACTGCCAAGAGTTGAAACCTTGTGTTTGACAGGATTTGGGATGCCTACTCCTACAAAATGCACTCAGGACTCTACCAAAGCTCTGACTGTTCCAGCTATGCGCTGCATCAACCCAACTGACTTACTGTTAAGTTTTTAAGATACTGTGTAATCTTGCTGGTGGCACATAATCACATTACTAAGGGGAAAAAACTCCATCTAGCTGCACTCTACTTCATCACCTGTTTTGTGGGTACCCTAAGACAGTCACCCCCTCTTTTCTTTATAGGAAAATAGGTCTAAGGTAGACTGAGGAGTTTGCAAATATATAGTATTCTCTGCCTTAATGGAATGGAATTAATAAAGATATTTTAGTGAAAGAAAAATAAAGGCTTTTCTAATCATAACTTAATCATAATCATCTCATTTTGCATCTTGGCAGTGCATTAACCCCTGCCTGAGAATCCCGTGAAGATTATGTGCTACAGAACACTCAGAACAGAGACTTCTGTCCTGAACTCTGCCTATTGTCACTGCCTCTAAAGTGTTTTATGCAGTGACAATATAACTTGTGCAACAAGTTGATCAGCCTCTACTCAGCATAATGGGACTGTTAACAGCAAATCTGGCAACATTGTAATAATGGTGTAATAAAGCTATTTAAATTTGGCCAAAACAGATAACAGGAATTTTGTCCTGTTAGAAGGACTTTTCACTGATTACTTGAGGCACTAAATAATTATCCTTCTTCAGCATTATTCTAATTGAAGAACATAAACACCAGTGAAACATTAACATAAAGAAACACTGAGATAATTTGGGATTTCTGTTATTCAAGAATTATTTGGACTACATTCATAACAGAAGGGAACAGGATCGTGTACGACACAAGTTTCTACTTTAACAGTGGCACCACAAGGACTGCTGAACTTGCTTAACACTTTGCCACCAGTGTCAGTTCCCTTCAGAGTTTCTCTTAATATTTTAAATACAGCAAAGAACATATGGTAGCTCTATGGAGAGTCCTTTTTGCTTTGTCTGGATGAAGGCCTAATTTTAAACTGATACAATTACCCTGATATAAACCCTCGTTTTGACATACTTGTTCTTTAGAATTTTAAATCAAAACAAAATCCAGTCCAATCTTGGAATAAGTGCACAGAGTGACGGGAGAAAGTTAGTCTGGGGTGAAAGGAGGATGCAACATAGCAACATCACAGAGATACAATCAGTAAGAGGTGCCTATGTAAATTAGGTCTAGGAAGGCAGTAAAGTGTTAACCTACCATTTGGAGACAAAGTCACAGCTGGCATGGAATGCATACTTGGCTCAGCTATGTACTTGAAGTCTACAGGAATGTCCCTGCAAAAGGAAGAAGTATGTGTTTTATGAAGACATGGAGATGTTCCAAAGAGCTGCTTCAAGTCAGCTGATTTGCGTGGCAACTGAACCATGGAGGATGTATGGTGGAATCCCAAGGAAGAACACACAAAATCTCAAAAATATTATGAATGTCCACCCAAGAACTCCAGATGCAGAGCCATCTACAGCATAACCTCAGAGTGAGAATTTACCCCAATCAAATGAGCCTGAGTCTAAATTAGAGTCATAATTCTAATTGTTAAGAGCAAAACTGTAACACAAAGTTCCTTTATTGCCTCCAATATAGCTGCAGCTCTTACAAAGTTCCTATTTAGATAGCAAGAACATGCTGACAATATGCATGGATCTTACTGGAGCATCTTACTGACTTCAGTTTGTTTAACTCAAATATTTCTGCCTTTTTAAAAATTCTTCTTTTTTAGACATTTTTTTAAAGTAAAAGAAATCTGGATTCTCTCTCTCATATCTCTCTGACATGCCCTTTTCCTCCTGATCTCCCCAACTGGGATGCCAACCAATTCCAAATATTCAGAACTGAACTCAATGCTGAACTCCCCACCTCAATTGCATAAAGACTGTGCCAGTGCATGTTCTTAACATACACTGTCCTGCACAAAGGCCTAGGGTAAAAACAAGGACAGTCTAATCCTTACTCTGCAGAATTGCCATTTGGTTTTGACTATATAAATTGAATTACTAACGGTGTGTGCATATTCACAGTATTCCTCATACACTGCACTGGAAGACTGGAAGAAAGGGAAGGCATGTATATGGCTTTCTCATTAAACAAAAGAAACCTCCAGCAGAAAATAGATTTGATTAATGTATTCTGCAGAAAACACATGCAAAATGTTCTCTAGCAACATTAATTAATACAAGGGGATGTTTATGACTTCATTGTCTAATTCACAGAGCAGAAGGGCTGCTGGGACACTCTCGGAGCAGAGAGCGTGGGTGGCTGCCTTGTCTCAGCTGCCCGAGCCTTGTTGGATGGCAATAGAGTCGGCATTAGCAAGGTAATTACCATCCTGCTTTATTGTGGAGGAAGTTATTTCCCATCATCTTCAGTTAAGCAACACACGCAGGGGCAAGCAGGGTGAGAAGCTGCTCTGTTGTCAGGAAGTGACACAAATGCTCCTGTGAGTTAAAATCATTTATTACTCAGAATAAGAAGGGCAACCCACTTAATATACTCCATAGATAAAAGTATGCACTTTAGGCCAGGGATAACCAGCTTCCAAACAGGCAGACCTAGGACTGCTGTTGGGCAGCAAATCTGTGAAGAAGTAACTAAAAATCCACATCACCTCTGAGGCCGATCAACACAACAGCACAGGAAGTGCAGCCCCTGTGCCACATCCTACCCAAAGAGTTTCCAGCTCCATTTGCAACAGGACACAAGGTTATTGCTGCAGCAAGGCCAGGCCCTGATCCACTCCCACCACCCAACACTCCTGCAGACCAGCAACATTCTGGAGTCCTCAATGCCAGGTAAAATCAATCCCACTGGAAGCTCCGTTAAAAGTCTCATCACAGAAGATGCATCTCCACTACTGAATTGTACTGCAGTCAGAAATTTAAATGCAGCACCAGTTGTTTTGCCTTCTTTTGCTTTTACAAATGAAGGCAAGCTCACCTACTAGAATTTATTCACAACAGCTCTGCTTTATGTTGATACCTACCAGGCACACTTAGGACAGCAGCAGGATATGCTGCATTAAACTGTTAGGAAGAATAAAGAGATGCATTTTTGTGTTTCACATTTGCTTCCAGTCAAATTGCTAAATAAGTAATGTCAGCTTGCTCTCTTAAAAAAAATTACCAACACAGATGCTATCATGGTTGCCCAACCTCAAAACTCACGTAATATATTTGTTTTTTGGTGACAAATATTTAAAATTTAAATATTTTAAAGTCCTTTCCCCACTTCATAGCATTTCAAAGGCCAAACAGTTTTAAATACCAGAAGTGTTGTCTGCTAGCCAAGATTCAGAAGTGTTATACTCTGGGGTTCTGATACAACTTCTTCCCCAGGCAAGAGGTAGAAAAATCTTTTTAGCAAAAGAAAGAGAAAAACCAAGCCAACCCAAAGTCCCAAAACCAGTCCAACCAATCCAGTTTTGGGACCTACACATCATGAAGATGTCTTTCAGGAGACTACACTATGTCTACCAGGAGCCATGGGTGGAAAAGGCCCACTGAAGAGCACAGCTTTACAGAGATGACAAGCCTCCCAAGCCTGTCAGCATAACAACTAAATTATCACTGCACAGTTCTTGCTTTGCTGGCTGACTTGGAGGTAAAAAGAAATAATGGCCTCCAAAGTTAAATGCCCAAATCATTTCACTGCTTATCCAAGCAGGATCAGATGCATACAAAGCAAAGACAAAATACTATTTTGCATTTCTAGAAGCGAGAACACAGTACATGATACCCATGCCAACTTTAATATCCCATTCACATGAAATGCAAAAGCAGGCATATTTTCAAGTGCTCCCATTAATATTCCTATATACACTGTGTAATCTACAGGAGTCTGTACTATACTTGAAGTCTGAACTTTCAGCAACCAACCAACTGCAATTCTATGTACAGCCCAGTGAAATCTGTGCATGGGATGAATTCTTGGGGAAGGGAGATTTAAGTTCTCAGGAGTTCCTCACTGTGATGAAGTCAGACGTGCCATCCCGTTACCAGCTCTGGCCAAGACAAAGTGTTTACAAAACACACTACAGAATTCCTCTAGACAATTGAAATTAAGCAATTAGACCAACTTCTAATTACTAGCTTTTAAGGCCATACTCAGGTCATAATTACTTCCACTTTGTTTCTGTAGAATACTGAAGAAACATTGTGCTGAAGAACATATGAAGAGGAGTGCCAAAAGGTGCAGTAACCAAATCACTGCTAAGTAGCAAATAATTTTTCTTATCAATTTAGGAAATAAAGATTTGAGAAATCATTTGCCATGGAAGTTTCTGAGCTCCAAAATCTTCCATAATGTATGTATTAACTTAGTTTTGAGGTATTTTAAAAATCTGGATCTTGAAATTACAGAAATATGCTTACAGACCAATTAACATATATCATGGCAGGTTACAGGGTAAGATTTTCAAGTCATGTCCAGGAAGATGGCATTACATTTGCTCTTTATAAAACCAAAGAATTTTCCAACAACTGCATTACAGAATATTGCTTAAAGTCCAGTTTCCTAATATTTCAACAAGGGAACTCTTTCTTCAGTATACAAAAGCTATTACACATTTTTTTCTCCAGAAGGAAAAAAACCTCTCCTACTGGAACAATCAGGCTGTGATGTTCCCATGCCAGAACCTTTTTGCCTTTCCCGCTTTTCTCCACAGACTGACTAAATCCACCCACTTCACTATTTATTTCAGCCATCACACAAAGCTCATAAAACAGGGGCAATCCAGTCTCAAGGAAATAACAGATTTGTGCAAGCAAGATCATCCTCCTACTCAGCAAAGAGGAGACATTCCTTAGCAGACATGGTATTGTAAAGATTTTCCTTTAAGGAGCTCAGTAACTGCATGGGTCTACTTATGAAGTACTAAACAGAGGTTTTCTTGGAGTGGCATATGGTGACAGCATTTAACGTCTAGCCTAAGCCTGGGTTCCCAGACTTTGGACATTCCCACTGCTACTGGCAATGACAGCAGCCGATCCCAGACAAGCTGAGGATTTAGCTGGCTGCTTGGGTAACATTCCAATACCACAGACTGGAGTCTCTTGTCTAGGCTACAGGAAAAAAAAGGAAAAAAAAGCAGCTAGGAAGGAACTGATTAGTCATAGAACTGTCAAACTAGTGTCTGTATTATGCAACACAGCTTTGCATGTGTGAACAGCAAAATGAAATGAACACCTCAAGATATGGTACTGATTATTTCAAAAAGAGAAATCTTGAAAATATTAAGTTCAAGATCTTAGTACCTAGAACCTGGTGAAAAACATTTCAGATAGGAGTGATCTGTTTTCTATGCAGGTTAAATGTTAAACACTGGAAGCCATTTCAAATATTTTGTGGTTTTTTTTTCTTGGACAGACTCTCTCTTTTCTGTCACCTATTATATTCATACTGTGTGTATCAATTATTGCCAAAAAGCCAGAATAACAGAAAACCAGAATAAAGCTACACTAAACTAGTTATTTCAAACGTGGGCCAAGTATCATATAATACCATGGACATCCAAGTTCAAAGCATTCAAAACCAACACACACACACATCAATTGTAATACAGAAGACAATGCTTTAAGAGTTAATTTAAGGACTAATACACCCTTGGGGAAAGGGGAGAGAGCAGAGACCACTAACAGAGTGCAGTGTGCTTCAGGCTGAAAGGGCTGTCTTACCTTTTTTCTTTGGGGAAGAGGAAATCAATGAAGTGTCTCAGGCATTAAGTCAGAACAAGGTTTTAAAGCTTTTCCTGAGCTAGCTAGAACTCAGTACACTCCAGTGGCCTGTGTGCTATGTGTACTTCTAAAAATGAACTCTCTTTTCAGTTTGCTCATAATATACTTTGAGGTAAAATTCAAAATTTTAAACTTACCATTCCCAGACTCTTAAACTCTTGTCATCAGATGTACTCACAAACCTTCTATTTTCATCCACAAACACAATGGTGTTGACAGCTCCCAAATGCCTATCGTATTCCTGCACAATCTCACCACTTCGAATATCCCACTACAATTAAAAGAGCCAGAATAAGAACCTGTTTTTTTACTAAATACCAGTACTTTTAGAGAAATAAATACTGAGTAGACATACCTGCACAATTTTCTTATCTGACATCCCTGCAACAAAGAGATTTTGTTTATCTTCATCAGGGTTGAATTTGACACAATAAGGAACCTTCCTGTTGGTGAATCTTGAAATACATTGCCCTGCAACAGAAAATCCATTTATATTGTTATCAGGTTGGAAGTGCTATGGGCTGATAGGTTGTTTGCAGATA
>VZTT01059543.1:4770-38058 GCA_013400855.1 Buphagus erythrorhynchus | reverse complement strand
CTGGAGCAGGTCCAACAGAGAGCTGCTATGTTGGTCAAGGCTCTAGAGAGTATCTCTCACCAGAAAAGACTAAGAGAGTGGAGCCTGTTCAGGTTCAAGATGTGAAAATTGAGTGGGGACCTCATCAATGTCCTAGGTATCTGCAGGAGGGTGCCATGAGGATGGACTAGGCTCTGTTTGATGGTGCCCAGCAGCAGGACAAGAGGCAAGGGGCAGAAACTGATGCAGAGGAAATTCCACCTGAATGAGGAATAATTTACAGTGCAAGTGACTCCACACTGGAACAAATTGCCCGGAGAGGCGGTGGAATTTCCCTCACTGGATGTACTCAAGAACTGTCTAGACAAAATGCTGTGCCATGTGCTCTGGGATGACCCTATCTGAGCAGGGAGTTTGGACCAGGTGACCCTCTGTGGTCCCTTCCAACCTGACCTGTCCTGTGATTCTGTAAACCACACAGGAAATGGAAGAAGACAGAACCAGAGAGGAGGACAGGTGAGGCTGTGTGGCTGGGGGGTCTCCAGTGTCCCAGTGTTGGTGTCACCAGGCAGGCAGGTTCCAGAGGTGGCCCTGGCACACAGCACCCCTCACAGCCTGTTCCTCTGGGGATGCCTTGAGGGGGTCACATTCCCCAGTCTATGCATGGGAACCCAGGCCAGGGATTCCTGTCTTCACCGGCAGAAATGCACAGACCACAGTGAGATCAGTCAGGAGAGCAGCTGGCCTCCCAGGCTCTGGGCTCACTGTCAACTGAAAGCCATGCTCCCCTCTAAAACTCTGCCGACCTGATGCTTTGTGCGAAACAAAGGGCTATTGAAAGCTGCTTCTAGCAAGAGATGAACGCAGAAAAGTGTCTGTTGCCTCCAGGCTTGGTATATAGGTCAGGTAAAAAGTACAGCATTACTAACCCTTTGTAAATAAGTAATTAGGGCACTTAATGTAATTGAGCAGCATAATGAATAGCAGCAATAGAAATGAATTGCAAAACGTTTCTGTCCTTCAGAGAAATGCACAGGTATGCAAAAAGCATTTGCTGGTGTGTTACCGTGTTTGTGAGTGAGAGTAGTTATCAGAGAAACAGAAAGAAATCTTAGGCTTTCCACTCCAGTGTCCTGCTGGGGCAGATTTGGTTCCAGCAATGCACTTTACAGTATTTTGTTACCAGAACTATCAAAGGTGAGTGAAATATATACTTTTTAGATTCAGGTCCAAGAGGCTCAGTGGGTGTAGGCTGACGGAGCGCTGCTGAGGGCAGCAGAGGTGTGCCAAATTTCGCTGTCTGAATTAGCTAATGCACACTCAGGGCAGCACATCCTGCTGGGCCCCACCAGCCTCTGAGAGCTCAGCAGATTTTGTCATCAGTTGGAAAAGGCAGTGGCAGGTTTTGGCTGTGTCCTGCCTTCAGCTCCCCCTCCACCACCACCCTGCCCTTTAGTTTCTGCCTGGCTCTGTCCCCTGGCCCTATAATGAGGTAGCATCTCCTTGGCTCAAAAGCTGTTGTTATGAGTCTGTCTGTTAAAAGGATCTTGAAGTGACTGGGTATCACAAGGAGAGAAACCCTTTAATTATCTAATGTTAGGCTATTGGAAGCTGTTCCTGGGTATCAGAGAGTTAGATATATCTGAACTTCTCTAGGCTGAATTGTGAAGATATTACTTCTGGCATATAATAAATGTTTATAGAAATTTCACAGGCATAGCTCCTGAATTACTGGAAAATGCTCCAGTAGTTCCTGAATGAGACTGGAATATCCACGAAGCATAACCCTAAAGGAAGCAGGGTATCTGGGTATTTAGCCACTCCAACTTTTTCTTTAATTAAAAACCACCTTTTTTTTCCGAATAATATTTCACCTCCTGTGCTTGCTGAAGGTCTAATTCAGCTGCTCTTCAGCTGTATAGCACATTGTTCATGCTTAGCTGTGGTCAGTCCTGCATAAGGATGGATGGGGAGTATGGTCCCAGCAGTGTCCTTCTGGTGGAAAACCAAAAGATGATCCTTCTACCTGCAGACAGGTCACAGCTGGTGTTACCTCTCAAGCCTCAGCCCAGCCTTTTGCACCCCTGTGACATGCTCACCAAGCCCACATATACTCCAAAGCCCAAGATGTTGCTCCTGACAACGATCAACGATACCCCAGCAGAGTTGTCAGTTAAATACATTTGGGACTGTATTTTATGTGCTCATCTTCAATATACTACCCCAGGGTGACTTATATATTTCTAATTTATTTTATGTATAATCTTCTGTGCAAACTACAATTACAGATTTCTGTACAGTCCAACAGTGCAGCTGTAAAGCACATCAGTAAATAACTTCTGGGTGAGTGAGAACACGTGTTTTCAGTTCAGATTTGAAAAGAGATGGGGAGTCAATCAGACATGTAAATGTATTTAATCTTCATAAAGCAACTTGTGCTACAGTATGATTTTACCAGTTACTAGGGTTTCTCCTTTAGGCTATAGAGGTTCAAAGCTGCCTGGAGTCCTGGGCTGCAGCCAGGTTGCAAGCAGTCAACCCACAACACCATCCATCCATGGGAAGGAGCAGAAGAGACTTCAGTGCAGAGCAGGATATAAAAAAGGTGCAATGTAGGGCAGAAAACTTTCCCCTTCCTCCAAGATGCAGTCTCATTGCTGGGAGTGGTCTGCAAAAGGACATTGCTCACCTGGCCTCTTTGCTCTGGTTTCTAACAGCTTATCAGGTGACTGACTGCAGCAGGTCAAGTTGCAAGGACGAGGGAACACTCAAGCCAGTGTTAGGAGTAGCTATGCATGCACATAAATCGTGCACGTGAGTTCTGAACCATATATGGAACTGCAAGATACCAAAGAAAGTAATTTCTACAGTTCAAATAATGGCTATTCTATTAAAAAAAAAAATCTAGGTTACCTAAGTCTTATTTGAACCATTCTTAAAGGACAAATAAAATCATATGATGAAATAAAATTAAGCCTGCTAAATGGAACAGCATTTGGCAAATAGCCTGTTTTATAAAACAAAAGGGTGGATAATTCCTCTCTGATACATAATATTGGTCTAACAGGGAAGACTCTCTGAATTTAACAAAGAGCTAATTCAAGATATTTGTGAATACAAGTAAGGTTGTTCCATAGAAGTTTTCAAAGGATTAATACTTTTTTCTTTCTTGAACTTTTAGGTGAATGTGGGCTGAAATATTTCAGGACTAGGTTAAACATTGTTTAAAATGTGCCTTTTTAAAGCTCTCCATCTCCTAGGTTTTTGCTGTCATGTCTTTCTAATTCTAAGTAAATGAGAAATCTTTGAACTGCTCTTGTTGTGTGGTTTGTTTATTGTGCTTTTATAGGTTAAAGCCTTCTGCATTCACATTTAACTGTGCAGGAAATGTATTATTTTCCCTGAAATAAGCTTAGACAAATGCTTTCTGTTCTCCCAAGCCTGGAGTCCCTCAGGTATTTTATGCTTTAAATAATCCCTCTGAATGGATGAAAAATGCCTTGTAACTTCCCAGCCAGCAGGGCGAGTGAGATAGTCTTGGTGGGATTTAGGCACAGCAGTTTTCTGTCGGCCTGTGCCCTGTTCTTGGGTTCCCAAGGACAGGAGAGGATGGTATCCTGGCACTCTGTAGGATCCACTGCTGATGCCACCACATATGTTTAGATATCCTCTTCCTGGCCATCTTCTGCTTTGTTCTTCCTCCTTACACCATGAGCCTTCCCACGGGCCCAGCTGCTCTGCAGCCCCTGAATTCTTCATCCCCTCGGTGCTCTTGGTGAGCAGCCACACAAAGTGTTTCCCTCCTGCAAGGAGAGCACAGGCTCTGGACCTGTCCAGGCAGGTGGCAGAACGCACACAGCGAAATGCATTCAGACCCTCTGGGGACAGAGATCTGGTTACAAGAACCACATAAATCCCCAGATTTTCTTATTGGTCTGGCCACAGCTGCCTGTGCCTGCTCTCTGCCCCCCCTGGGCCTGTGGGATGGAGATGGGGGGATGTGGGTGGTGGTGGGGGGCAGTGCAGGGATGCACCAGCACGGCTGCTCTGAGCAGGGCTTTGCTTTTCCAGTGATTTAGCCCACGCAGAGGGATTTGATGCAGAGAGCTGCGCCTCACCTGCCTCATGCTTTAGAGCTGTGCACGGTTAAACAGACTTTGAACCCTATTATGTGACCTTTTGTGTCCTTGTCTGTCAATTGAATTGCTTCCCACAAGCTGCTCTCCCCATTTGCAGCTAGCACCAGACCTTGCCCTCTCGTAAAATATTGTGTGAGTGTGACCCGCTGCCATTGTAAGTGGAGCTTGGCTGTTACCAGCTATCCCCACCCATATTCCTCCATTACTGAGAGCAGGCAAAACCAGATGTGTTCAAAACTTGGTTTTTGTGTTCCTACCCCAAAATAGCCTAAAACCCAAACCTTGGATTTTTCTCCTCAGCTACAGACATATTGATAAAGAGAGATTATTGTTTGCAAATTGGTCCTGCTGTGCTTAATTTACCTTGCACCAATGTATAGCACTCTGTCTAAATTCAAGGCCGTTTCTTCAGGCTGGCTGGGGGCAAAAAGCCATAGTGCCTTAGGTCCCTCATATCTGCCCCCAAAATAATCAGATTACAGGTATTTGCTCCCAGTGTGCAAAGGCATGGAAAGAAAACAAGAAACCAGCTAGAAGACTGCTAGGGCCCTGTCCTCCTCTGCCTGGATAGCCTCCACTGTGGCATTCCCTAAGGTTCACGTGATAGGAATCATCCATGGTTTGTATGCTTTGCATTTCTTAAGAGCTGAGGTTTGTGTTGAAGGTCCTCCATGCCCTACTGCAATTTACATGTTAAGTAGTAATAGAATAATTATTTGGTGATGCTTAATCTTCCAATTACATGTGTTGAGGTTTAACCCCAGCCAGCAGCCAAGCCCCACACAGCTGCTCATTCACTCCCCCACCAGCAGGATCAGGAAGAGAATCAGAAGGCTAAAAGCTTAGAAAACTCGTGGGTTGAGATAAAAACAGTTTAATAGGGAAAGCAGAAGCTGCACACGAAGACAAAGCAAAACAAGGAATTAATTGAGTGCTTCCCAAAGGGCAGGGAAATGTTCAGCCATCTCCAGGACAGCAGTGCTCCATCAGAGTAACAGTGACACAGGAAAACAAACACCATCACTTCAAATGTTCTCCCCCTTCCTCCTTCTACCCCCCTTCTTTATGTACAGAGCAGGATGTCATGTGGTCTGGAATATGCCTTGGGTTAGTTGGGGTCACCTGTCCTGGCTGTGTCTCCTCCCAGGCACCCCCAGCTTCCTCACCAGCATGGAAATACAAAAGCAGAAAAGGCCTTGGCTCTGTGTAAGCCCTGCTCAGCAATAACAAAAACATCTCTGTATTATCAACCCTGTGTTCAGCACAAATCCAAAACAAATCCCCATAACAGCCACTTGTGAAGAAAATTACCTCTACCCCAGCCACAACCAGCACAGCATGAACACAATCATTCAAAAAGACCTAAGCAAACAAAGTCCTTTAATGTGAGAAAATGATATAAAAATTGACATCAATTGTAATGTTTTCAGTGAGTCTGGAAAGGAAACAAAGTATATTTTAGATATTTATGGGTTTTACCTCTGAAAAATAAAAGAAACGAGGCCCACAGTCAAGTTTATAGCTTTTTTTTTTTTTTTACATATCTACAAGATGTTAATGGTAAGTGAAAATACTGTTGATTTGAGAACAAGTAGGAATGTTTTTTCTGTTCTGATAACTGGTTTATTTGAGATGCACAATGAATGTTAAAAGAAAGCAATTTTTCATAAGGAAAATTCCTGTTGAGAGATCTACAGTATTTATTCTTTTGACTATGATCACTCTTTGTACTCATGCCTGTTACAAGATAAAGTCAAGAGCACTTTTGCTTACTGTTCTGACATATATCGATGCTTGTCCACCCCACAAGCCAAACGGGCCTTGTTTCAGAAAGACATGTCTGTGCCACTCTGGGATCCTCTTGGTATGGTTTACTGTGGAGGAAACAATTTTTCTGTGTGATGAAAGCAGGGCAAACTGGTGTTTGCATTAGTGTGCCACTAATGCCTTGTTTTCTTATGAAACAAGTCCAAGGTAGACTTGTTAATCGGTGCTGTCAAAAAAGCCTTTTAAAGGGTGATTTTTTATTTTTTCAGCTGCATGTTTTGGGAAGGGGGAACATGAATAACATGATTCCTTTGGGTCTGAAATTACCTGGTCCACTCCTAGCCCTTTTGGCAGGCACTGCTGCCACAGCTGAGGACTGGAGCTGTAGCTTTCTGAGTTTTGAGGAGCCCTTCTGTCCAAACAAGAAGGCTGAGTCTCTGCCTTGTTTTACAGGAGCTGACACAATTAGCCTGTGTGGTTGGAGAAGCTTCAAATGTAAAGTTTTCTGTAAATAAATAATAATAAAAAAATAAAATATCAACAAGCCTTTTAATGATAAGGTAATTATGAAGAATTGCTTTACAAGTTGCTGAAAACTACCACTGTACTTAAAATAACAACTTGATTGCATAAACTTCATTAAAAGCTGGTTTTCTGCTCGGTGCCACAGCTGCAAAGACTCAGCTTGGGGGGCAATGCTGGTGGCAGGGAAAGCAGGTGCTGCTTTTGACTTGACTGCTAATGGAGTGGCATTGAACTAAATCACTTATCTCTGTTTTGCCTTCCACCTCCTTGGATTTCTGACCTTGGTGGGTGCAGCTTTGATATAAGCTACAGCATCTCAGCAGAGCCCTGCACATTTTAATTCTTGATCGTTAGGTGATCTCAGCGTGGCCCCTGGTAAATCACAGACTATTAAGTTGTCTGGTGGCCTCCCTGCCCATCCTTCAGGTGAAGGAAGGTGCTAGGGAGGCTGAGCCACCTCACACCCCTAGGGCCACATCTCAGCAGCCAAATAGCATGCAGCCCAGGCTTTGCTTGGTGCAGGGGTGTTGGGACACGGCTGTGACATCCCTGGTAGCTGGATTATGTCCTTCAACAAGGCCAAAAACCACCCCACTTCCTCTTCTGTATGCACTGACCATGACTACCACCTTTATGTTTTTCCACAGAGACACAGCTGTCACTATCTCCCTTCAAGGTGTGATGCAGACTGAGCCCGTGTGGCATGTGGGAGCCAACCTTTCCCTGCATCCCACCTGAATTACCCACCAAAACATCTGTGTCTAGAATTTACTGGTGTTTGAAAATCATTGAATGGTAGAATGGCCTGGGTTGGAAGAACCTTAAAGGTGGGAGCCTTAGCATAAACCACAACTTGGTCTCAAGGCAAGAATTCTTTCCACGCTCTCAAGATCTCAGAAAGACATGTGAAAAGAAATATGGCAAGTGGTTGTATTGGGTCAGCTAAAAGTCACAATGGTCTGCACCCGGAGCCTGTGTGAGCAGTGTGAATCCTCCTTGTCTGTCTTATGCTTACAGCATAATTAGGATCACATAAATGCCACTGCTGTTAACAACCATGGTGATGACTGTTGTATCAGAAAAATCCCCCTGCCGTCTGCCTTCCAGGTGTTTGCACTTACATATCACTTCCCATTAGAATGGTCTGCAGCAAGTGCTGGGGGTGTCAGAGCTGGGTGATGAAATTGAATTTGTTTGAATAACTGAATAAGTTTTAGATCTTGGACTGACAGCTTGTTCATATGGATCTTAAATGCCCAGCAGCAGCAGCCCAATTTGCATTACCCGGGCACGGCTGTTCAGAGTGGCAGGGCTGGGCTGTGCATGGCTGGTGCTTGCTCTTAACCTCACTGCCTTCAGGAGCCCTGCCTTGCAGGGAGAGACACAGACTCAAATGGACTAATTGCAAATAATCAACCTTTCTCCTTTCCTTTCCTTTCCCTCAGGTGCAGAGCAGTGTCAGGTTGCCCAGGAAGTGTGCAATTCCTTGCAGAAAACAGCATATATTCTGGTTCATTCTGATTCTGCCTGATCCTGCACAGGCAGGATGCTGATGAGGGCAAGGTTTCATAAAGGCCTTTTGTATAGCTCATTCTGAAATCTGGCATCAGCAGATGAAATGCAGACTGAGCAAGCAGATTTTGAAGAAATATTTAATAATTTATGATGTACTTGGCACTTGCATAGCACCTTTTATCCATGGTTCTTAAAAGACTTCAGAGATGTCAATAGATGATACAAACAGAATAATGTCTTATTATAATAAAGCCATTTTGCATGTTCATGAAGAGCCAGAAACTGCATTCCTAAAAGAATGAATTGTTTTATCTATGACAAAATAAAAAAAATGTCTGTAAGAAAGTGGGACATAAAAGTAGAAATCTTAGTTTCCATCTCTTCCTTGAAAACTTTTTGAGGAAATAGAAAGCTTTAGGCAGAATAATTATTTTATACTTTAAAAAAAGTATCTGCTTGACTGGCATTTATTATCCACAGTGCTTTTAAGGCCTCCCACACATGGTGGATATTTGCCCTTCTGCTCAGTACCCTGCCAGCTGAGGGGGTTTTACCTCTGTATAAAGCAGAAACCCAAAGCTTCTGTGATTAGGCTCACCTGCACATATTTTGCTTTTATATGTTACCAATAAATAAAAAATTGTCTATAAAGCCTTTTTCCCCCAAATGCAAAACAAGTAAGGAATGACCACGAAAATCAGAGCCACCATAACCTCAGTCTCCCTCGAAGTTTAATTTTGTTTTATAGATTACATTATTTATCTCCATCATCCAAAGTATAGGCAGACAGATTAGATTAGATTAGATTAGTAAGTGTATGAGATTTTGCAGCTAAAATTTCCAGAAGCCCTTTCAATTTATGACAGTTTAGGCTTTAATAAGGCATAAAGAACTACTGAGAGGAGAAGTCTGAGACTCAGAGCATGGTACTGTCCAGCAGTGTCCACTGCCCAGAAAGGCTGGTCACACTTGATGTTACTATGTTCTATAGAAATGTTCTTTAGCTGATGGTAAATACCCCAGAAGTTCATCAAGCGGTAATGTAGTGGATGTAGCCATGAAGATGGGTTCAAAAAAGGTCCAAAAAAATGCCAAATGGCATTCAGTGAGATTTTGTGATTATTTTACTGTAATCCTTTACCCAGAGGATAAAAAAAGCACCTAATTCTGGCTTGTGCATACTACTGCTTCACATTGAATTAAATGAAAACTAAGAAATTAAATGGAACTATTCAGAAGGAAAATTCCTTAATGCACAAAGCCTTTCAACATAAAATGCTACCAATGAAGTACTTACCATTAAAAACATCTTTATTCACCAGTACTTACCACATAGATGTTATTCTGATATGCTATTCTAAACAATTTGGTTAACTGTGGTTTCTTGAAAAATGCATGGGTTTTAATTGCAGTAACATTACCTGCATTAACGGCATGGTAGGATGTGGGTAAATGTGCACTTGTGCTTAGGGCTGTCCAATATTTTCCACTGCAAGAGGCTGCTTGCTGCTGTTTGTGTGTCACCAGGCTCTGTCCAGCAGGAGCAGTGGCCTTATCCAGGTGGATGTTTTGAGCCAGTGCTGCTGTGGAAGTGCCACGAGCAGGGGGCTGTGCAGCTACGGTGAGGCAGCTCCTCTCTGTGTCATCTGAAAGCCTCTAACACCTTCTCATCTTGAAGTTTCAGATGGGCTTTGCAGCAGTGCAATATTTTGGGATGTAGTGGGGGATTTAAGGTGGTGTTAGGCCAATGAAAGCCCTTTTCACACTGACTGAAACACACGCTTTAGGACATAAGCAAACATGTGACCTAAGTAAGTTTGGTGGCATCTGATAACAAATCTTGATGCTCTTATATGCAGACAGACAAGCTTACTGTATATTTTGCCATGTTGCTTTGCACTCACTTTTGCTTTCCTGGCAGTTTGCCTCTCTTGCTTTATGTGTTATTTGGCTCAGTTCTTGCTTCAGTTACAGAAGTCTGCTTCATTTTTCCTTTAAACACATAGGGTATCGAAAAAACCACATAAAAATATACAAATACCTGATGGTAGGGATCCAGGCTCTTTTCAATGGTATGCAGTGACAGGACAAGCACACACTGAAATACAAGAAATTCAGCTTAAACATAAGAAAAACTATTTTTTACTGCGTAGGCAATCTAATGCTGGAATAGGTTGCTGAAACACTCTGTGGTGTCTCCACCCATGGAAATACTTAAAGCACAAGTGGATGTGATCCTGGTCACCTGGCTCTAGCTGGCACTGCCTGAGTAGGGGAGTTGGATGGGATGGCATCTGCAGGTGCCTGCCATCCCCAGGTGTCCTGTGAGCCTGTGAATACATCTGGTTTCTGTAACACCCACGGATATACGTTAAAAAATGAAGACTTCATTATGTGGCCTGAGTTTATCTCGGCCAGTCCATGCTGCTGCTCAGAAGAATTTGGCTAACCTGTTGTTGGAGGATATTTCAGCTCTACAGTGCTTCCTCTCTGGCACAGCCACGGTCACAGAAGGGACTGAAAACATCCTGAGACAAGAGGAAGGAGGAAAAGGATGTGGTTCAACTCCAAGTTGCTGGGATTGAAGACCTTCCAGGCCTCCTTGGCAGAGCTGCTGGTCAGGGATGGCAAACACCCTCCTCCCCTGTGCAGAGAGGCACACATGACAGGAAAAGAGAGCAGGAAAACAAAGGCATTGCCATGTGCATCATGCCAGTCATGCTGTCGACTTCAGGGTCCCATTCTGCTGGACCTTCCCTCCTCTTTCTAGCCAGGAGAACAGCACAGACCTGGGAAAGGGACAGCAGCTGAAAAAGCTGTAGGTAGTAGCCCTGGCACCAGCTTCCACTTAAAATAAAAATAAAACATACAAACCCTCCCCAAATAAATGAAGAGGAAGGCTAAGTGAAGAACATCGAGCTGCTTTGACAGCTGCAGTACAGCTGATGAATGATTAGAGATGTATCTTCACTGAGGCCCAATTACAATCGAGTGTTTAATTGCTTCTGGCCAGCATCAGCCCCCTGGGCAGGAGGCAGCTGGTTGCCTGCAGTCCTCATTCCCCAGAGGAGTAGGGGAAAAAACTTTTCTGGCTCTGTGGATTGTTTGTCTTTGGCACAATTTGGAAGCAAATCAGTCATCATTTTTATTACTCTAAATATTACACTATTATTTTCCCTTTAAGTGAGGTAACCTTTATTTAGTTGCATGAGCGAAACCACACCTTCTCTTTTAAATTACTTAAATTTAATCTCATGAGATTTTTTTTTTTGTGGGAAGGTAGTAGATTTTCTAACGCCATCTATTCCTATCCTACTCATTGAAGAGCCTGCTGCTGCAAATCTTCCAACCCCTGACTTGCTTCCTCCCATGGCTGTGCCCTTCACACTTCATTTCTGAGGGACAGGTGAAGTCTCTGAGACTACTGGGCACCTTGCTGTGCCTCACCCCAGCAGCAGTGTTTCTAATAGCAGAAGTTCCTTGATGCTGGAGGTATCCCATTTGCCTGCCTGCCTGTGCCTTGGCAGCAGGATGTCCTGTGAGCATCCAGGCAGTGCCAAGGGCAGGGCAGGAGCTGTGAGGCAAGTGGGGCTGGTGTAAAGTGGTGGTTGATCCTGTGCCCAGCCTGTAGCTGCAGGTGGAAACTGTGGACCCTGTGAACCCCTTGCTGGAAACAGATGACCTGTGGCACTCAACCCCTGGGGCAGTAATCTGCTTTTCTTCCTCCTCTCACAGCAGCAGCTCCTCTTCTTATTTTTCTTCCATGCTATGGGAAGGTTCAGTTTTGTTCCTCTCTCTTTTTGCTTGAAACAGGAATATTCATTTCTTCACAAAAGAGACTTCTTTTCCATTCAACCCCCTTTCTTTTGATTCTCTGTTTCTGCTACCAGACTCTCCAGGCTTTTGGAGCTGTGCCTTTCCTCAAACCTGCCAGTTACTCTGGGCAATTCAGAGGAGAATGTATGTGACAGTGACCTGGGACCTTGTGACTGCCCTTGCCCCTGCTGCTGGTTTGCAGGTAGCCTGGGACAAAACAGCTTCAGTCCTCACTTTGTCTGCTCATAAAATGTGTCATCCAGCTTATTCTCCTTCATCAAAGTAGTCCCAGTAGAGCAGGTAGCAGGATAAGAGGGAAAGGAGAGAGAAAAGAAGGACTTAAAAAGAAACAGCCTGGATCAAACCCTAGCTGAAATACATGAAGGTTCCCCATGTTCTCCAAATCAGGTTGAATGATCTGTGGATGCAGGCAGACTTCTGGGCTGGAAGGGAGAAAAGACCACTTTTGTGCAACCACCACAGACTACTGGGTGCATCCTTGCCAGAGGCTGGTGCTGGTAAACCATACCCCTTCCTGCAGTGCCAGCCACAGGAATGCAGTGACTCTCAGGTGTTCCCCTTCTCATGTGGAGGAAGTCACACAAACATGCCAAATCCATCTAAAGAACTGCCTCGATGATCTGAGCTAATAGGGCAGCTTTTCATTTCCATCATTAAAGCAATGGGGAAAGGCCATATGCATCTCTATCTAGGCCAGGGGAGACTTTGTCCTTTCTCTTACATGACAGAATCCAAAGATGGAAAATTAGTTTTTATTGCTTTTAGAGCAATTCTAAGTAAAGTCCTTTCCAGCATTAGAGCTAGTAGTTCAATCTTCAGGTAGACTTGTTTTACGTACTTTAAAAAATTAAGATGAACAAGAAACTACTATTGAGTTGCATTTGTTACACAAAATGGCATGTGCATTGAAAAGCAAATACTCTGGAGACTATTTAGTTTTCTGTTAGTTGGCCTAACGCATTTCATATTCTGTGTATCAAGTGAGATCTAGTATCAGCTGTAATTATGGGTGAGACTACCTAAACAATCTCTATGTTGAGCTGCTTACACTGAGGATAGAACCAAAACTGCAACCTGTTAGCTTAAGACTCCTCCATTTCAGAATGCCCCTTTCTGAAAATCAGATTTCCCTTCACTGACTAGTATTTGGTATGACTTACATCAATAAGTGTTTGTCTGCATAGAGTTTTTAACTCTAAATGCAGGTGTACTACAGTTAGGAGACTTTTAAACACACAAGTTAGACTAAAGGAGAGCTATTCAAATGTAGATGTGAATTATTTAAATCTTTAGTAACTGGGCACTCTGAATATAGTGTTTAGGACAGTAAATAAGTGGGATGCATTTCTATTCAGAAAGTGTTTATATAACTATAGTGTATCAATGTGGGCTTAATTACCTGCTGATCTCAAACATGAAATCTCAGTTAAATGCACTTTAATCCTATTAGTACAAGAGAGCCAGTACAGCAGAGGATGAACAAAACAGTGTTACAGGCTGCATCAGCCAAGCCAATTCCTTGGTGTATCCAACATGCCCATGAGTACAGCTTCTGGGTGTCACGTGGAGCAACCAATACATCCACACAGTTAGTGGGACATGAACAAGGAGAGTGGAAGCAGGTCCTGAGTCTGCAATTTACCTTCATAGGTTATCTCTGTCAGGTAACTCCTTTAGATTTACTGGCTTGGAGGGCAGTTGTTCCTGTGGAGTGTCAATGGTTGTCTGGCCTGGGTTAGTTTGGAAGAAGCTCAGCACCATTCTTAATGTGGTTGGCAATGTGGTTTCTTCAGGAGGGGCCCTGTGGTCCTGCCCAGAAAATCAGTCTTTCTGTCCTAGTTTTAAAACAGGGAGCTCATAGGATGAAACTGTGTTTCAAGTCAAGTGTTTCCCTAGGTCAGCATCTGTGTTACCAGCAGTAATGCTCCAACTCTTCCAGAGTGCACATCTGGATCTAAACGCTGCCCTCTCCATTACCTGATGAATTCAGTAGCTCACCAAAGTTCACATTCCTGCACCAACAGTAAATGTCAGCTCTTAGCTCACCTGCTGCTTGGATTATCCTGTGCTTATAAACATGAGCTAAACTCTCTAGACACTGTTCTGTGAGTTTTCCTCCATTTGTTAGTTACCTGCAGAACAGAAATTCTCCAGGGACCTTTCCCAGGACCAGAGACAAACACATCATCATGCACACTCCAGTTTGCCACTGTCCCAGACTCTTCTCGAGGAACAAAGGACCATCCTCTGCAACAAGGCAGTAAAATTGAGCAACAGGAGTGGGGAGGCAGCAGTAAGGACCAGTGTAGTGGGTGTGTGCTTTCCAAAGAGGAAGTTTGGTTAACTCAGGGAAGTTTGCTGGCTGAGGTTGATAGGGACAACCAGTGCTGCCCCTGGCACCTATGAATGACACTGCTTAAAATCAATGCAACTATTTCTGAAATATATGCTTGCCCTTTCTCCAAACCAGGCAAAAGGAGTCCTAGGACCTAAATCATATTCCCAGCCCTGTTCAAAAATTTTATTTAGTGATGGTCTGTTGCAAAGCAACTGCTTGTGAAATATCCTGCAAGAAATGGGGTGTTTTTGCTTTGAGCCATGCTGGAGCCCTGGCTCTGTCTGCCTCTGCTGCCTTGTATGTGTCTGCACTTGGGCCAGTATGCTTTTTTAACTGGACATGGTTGTGGGCAGAATTGCATGGGTCTGAGTGCCCAGGCTGCAGCTGAGAGGGTGACAGACACAGAGCAGCACTGCACAGGGTCATGTATTGTCTAGCTAAGGACATAAACATATTGAAGTCTTGAAAATTGCTATGGCTGGGGCAAAGTGTTTTATACATCAACATTTCTGCAGTCTTTAACATGTACAGGAGGTGCACCCAATGGTCCATCACTATTATTATCTATGAGAGTAGGACAATTAATGAAAGGAAGGGCATGCAGCCAGGTAAATCCAGACAGTTATCTCCTGTTTGGATAAACAGCTGTGTTGTCCCAGTTAGGAACTTTGCATTTCTGGGGACACACTGCTTGCACATAGGGAAGAGCAAAGTGCTTGTCTCAGATGGGTGGATTAATTAGCCTTTAATTAAGAAAGATCAGACACATGTCCAGATGTCTCAATAGCTTTGGAAAGCTTTGCAGGCTGTTGATATTTGCTTTAATCCTATAAGTTTATGTTGTGTACTGTAGGCTCCACACAGATGAGAAAATACACTGGGTCAGCCATGAGGACTATCTGAAACCTGAAATCTGGCTCTGGGCATTTTCAGTCTTTGTTTTTTCCTTATTGTGAAACCACAGAGCTACAGATGAAAAGACTTGGTTTCTATCAACATTTTTCTTTTCTGTTTAGAGAAGAGATTTGATTATCAAAGAGGAAAATGTCCTTCAGATTGTGGGTTGCTGTGGTACAGGTCTATTCTGTTCATGTGCTACCATCAAAAGGTAAAATTGGCCAGCAATACCACACACCACAGCAAGAAAAGGAGGAAAAAAAAAAAAAAAAAAGAGGGTCAGGAGAAACACACACTAGCGCACACAAGTCCTTGAACTTCCACAAAGAGATATCATGTTACATTTTGCAGTGTTTCCAAGGAAACCATTTTAGTGTAAAAGGAACTCTTTGTCTCTTGCTCTTTGTAAAATTGTTTGAACCACCATATCTCGTAAAAGGTTGCTTCACAGAAAATTTATTCAGCATTTAATAAAAGCTCAGTCTGCAATTTGCTGCACCATCAGAGGCAATATTTCTATCAGTGGTCTGAATGCTTTAGATTGTATTTGTTGAGAATTGATAAGATTAGGTAATAATTTCCAGAAGTCAGAGAAACAAAATATTCTAGTTGTCTTTTTCTTTTTCTCTTTTTCTTTTTCTTTTTCTTTTTCTTTTTCTTTTTCTTTTTCTTTTTCTTTTTCTTTTTCTTTTTCTTTTTCTTTTCTGACATGGGGTGCCTTTCTCTAGCAGCAAGGCTGTATAGATACTAAAAAAAAAAACAAGAAACCACAAAAACACTTGAAGAAAACCCCCACAAAAGGAAGAAATTGCTTTAGGAAGCTCTTATCAGCACCTTTTTTGGTTTCTTTTCCTTTGAGCAGCGAGGAGGCTCAGACAGGATTTCCACAGCCCCAGCTCCTGCTTGCTGGTGAGGGCTGATGTGAGCCACCTGCTAGCCCAGACCCAGCAGGCTGGATCAGAGGACTCATCTGCCCTCCCGAGCTCCCTGTGCCTGTCACTGCTGCAGGCTGGGCAAGGTGCTTCCCCAGAACAGGGCAGTGTCTCAGCTGATGCTGCGGGTTTGCTGTAGGAGGGGCAGCCTGCTTGCTCTGGAGGGTGCAACCATCCCAGTCCTGCTCTGCAGAGAGGCTGAAAGCCCTGAGTGCTGGGGCAGGGCTTGCAGGCCAGAGAAAGAGGCAGGTTTTCACTGAGGTCTTTGCCAGTTATCTTCTGTTATTTATCATCTTCCTTTAAATACAGCACTCGACATCTGCTATTTCATTTTAAGGAGGATAAATATGAGGGCTCACAGGACCTCCACGGCTGCCAGCAGGCTGCCCTGTGCTTCCCCAGCACTTTGCTTAAAGAGCTGACCTAATGAGTTTTGTTCCCTCCTGTAGTCCCTGTCATTTACAGTTGCAATAATTTCCTGTCATAGCTGGTTTTTTCCTCCCCCACCTCCTTGTGATATTGCAGGATTCATCTATAAGGCTGATGTGCTCTGACTGCAGCATGCTAGATTTGTCTTCGTCTTAATATATTATTTATGATTCTATTATTCCTTGCAGCGGACTGCCTGCCACGCTCTGCACACAGTTGCTGGTCTTCCAAATGCATCATGGCCAGCAAAGGAAAACACTGATCTAATTGAATTAACAGTGGTTCTGTTAGCCTTAATAGAGTTTGTCATGAAACACTAAGCAGATGTGACAATGATCTTGGTTAGTCATATTTTTGTCCCTACTCCTGGACACGGTTACTGTTAGCCAGATCAGTGGGGAGGATAATTCTCCTTTGCTGATCAGTAATTGTGCTTACCCACACATGTGGCAATCACTTTGGACTGATGGCTGAAATAAGCCAGGGACTTGAATAGCAGAAAGTTTTATATTCTGACAATAAACTTGGCTAATTAAAAGAAGATGCAGATGGTACTGCCACCTAGCAATTTTCACCTCACTTACTCTGACTCCAATTATAGCCTTTCCCTACTGACTTACACTGTTTAAATTACAGTCAGGGGACATATGACTATTTACCTGTTTCTATTCATACAAAGATGTCTAACACATCATTGTTCTGCACAAGGCATGTGAAGATGGACTTAGATGGACTTATTCTGAAAAGTATCTCCAGTTTTTAAAAGGGAAAAAAGTAATAAAAAGGCTACTTAAGAGACTCATTAGCAGACACATGCATCAGCAGGAAGCATATGAATATTACACACACAATGTGTCTCTTTAACACTTGTTCATTGGAGCAGGTGCCATACTTCTGGGAAATTAACTTTAATTGGATAAATAGAAAACTGGCCTTAACTAAGCCAGTCCAACTCACTTTCTTAGCTTATTATTTTCTTTAGACACTCTGAAATGCTTGGTGTTGATCCCTTGGGTGACTTCCACTGCTCAGAGTAAAATACATTTACAAGGAAAGGGTAAGACAATCAGTCATCAAGAATGAGTTAGGTTTGCTTGATCCTGCCTCAGTACAGTGGGGTGGATAAGACTACCACTTGAGGTCCTCCACATTGCTTTAAACAAGCTTTATAAACAAGCTTAATAAACAAGCTTTAGGGAGCAAAAATCCATGCCTAATCCAGGAAGAGAACATCCTGCTAATTCCGTGGCAGAAGAATTATCTGAATTGCATCCCTGAAATTAGTCTGGCCATCATCTGGACCATGTGTTACTGTTGGTGCTGATGCATTACTGTTCTGGCACTTTATTCTGGCAACCCTTTCCATGCAAACCAGCCGTGTGTATGGCCATCCTGCTGGCAGCAAAGCACACTGAACTGCACATACTTGACCAGATTGCCTCATCTTTTTTCACAACGGAAGCTTTCAGGTGCAAAATATTCCCTGATGTAGAAGCTACAGTAGGGCAGGACTTACAGCTATCTTTGAAACAACACTCTTGTGTAGTTTGAAATATATGTCTTGGAGGGAGAGGGGAAGAACTGGGCAGGGGAACCAGGATTTATTTACAGGGACCTATTGTTTTGAGTCATTCAATTGGGTTCCATTTTGTGTAAAAATATGTATGCAAATTAATGCTGACTGGAAGGGAACTTCCATGCATCCTCGATGACACGCTAAATGAGGTCAATGTGAGTACCGTTAATACGATGAATAAGATGACACTAACTTGAGTGAAGTGCTCAAAGCGTCCTTGCTTTCTCTTGGCTTTTTGTTTGTCGTGTTCAGCCCCAGGGAGCTTCTGCAGTGTGGCACCAGCAGCCCCTGTAGGGGACAGATCCCATGATTCAAACAGACAGTGAGTAGCTCAGTGGTCTCCTCCCCTGCCAAAAGCCACCACAGTGTCGCTGCCTCTTCTGGCTGGGGAGCTGTGTGCTCTCAGTGGAGACACCATTCCTTGGCAGGGAATGCTATGGGTGCCTGCCCTCTGCTTGGCTGGCCAACACCCCACCAGGGCAATGTGCTTCCTTTAGCTCCTCTCCTGATCCTTCCTGCCCAGCAGAAGGTAAGGCAGGGCTCTGCCAGAGGATCTGTACATGACATCCTGAAGTGCACCTTTGGGGAAGTGTTGCAAGGGAATAGTGCTTTAAAGGGCTAAGTACAAACCTTCCCTTTGGCAGCAGGTTTAGGATGCATGAGCAGTCACAGACCCCAAATAGCTCATGCATCAGGGCACTTTCTTGCCCTTCCTCCTTCATGCCTATGTTTTAAATGGACTTTCCTTTCGCTGGCAAGAGATGAAGGAGCTGTGCAAAATGAGACATCTAGCACCACTACTGGGCATTATTAGGCTCTTCTCTACAGGGTTGTCATTGCTTGTGGAGGAACATTTATATTCATTTTAAAACAGAGGAATATTAATCTTTGAATAGCTCTGTAGGTGCTTCTTATACACAGCATTTCAAACAACTATAGACAAAGGAATTTCACAAGAGGATTTGCTGCAGGACTGAAAACAACACAGGTCCCTAAGCACCTGGAGAGCTTTTGCTTTCCCATTTGCTGCAGCTCTGGGAGGTCAAATGCAGCAGAGAGTGAAGCACTGTGTCACTGTGCAGTGCCCTCAGTCCCCAGGCTGGGGAGTCCCTCAGCATTGCTTGGGACATGTCCCAGTCCTGGCAGACACCCTCCCTGTGTGCACACCACACATCTGCATGCCAGTGGGCCCAGCTTGAAGGGACCTTGCACTGAGAAAAAATCAGGCAAGTATGTGGGCAAGGCACTGAAAAAATGATGTGCAGTGCTCTGCATTTGTGTGTCACAAATGTGGCACATACCACGAAGATCCTGAACGGAATTTACTCACAGGGCAGAAAAGCCCAAACATGATCTGTGCAAGGGTAAATTACTGGATGAGATCCCTTGTATCTGTGGGGTCACATTTCACAATGCCTACTCCTCTCACAAAACAAGTCCACTAAACCTAGTAATGGACATAACCAGTGTTTATTCGTACCATAGTTAATGGCTGTGCATAAGTGATCCCATTTACACAAAATCAAGGTGTAAAACTCAGGTATGTTTCAATGACTCTCAGGACTAGAAAGTCATTACTTTCACACTCTTTTGTTATTATCTGTTCATTACTATTTTCTTGCAGAATAAGTGTCAGACAACATCCTCTAAATCAGGCCTGTGAAGCACAACAGATTTATGCCTGCTGAAAGAAAATACAGGGCATTCTGTAATTAATATGTAAAATCTGGAGATGAAGTCACATCTGTATGATGATCTATTTTGGTAGGCCTCATGTTCTTAAATCCCAGCCTTGATCTTTTAAACTATTAAATCTGTCATAAATATTTGATGATGAACAAGCTTATAAAAGCAAAAGGCAAAATATGAATAGAGGGAGAGCAAATGTGTGATTTAATTTTTAATTAATTACCAGCATCTTACACTAAAGTCCATCTTTTCTGTAAAAGGTAAAAGGTAACATATTTCTTCCTCACTGTAACCTAATCTAAATGATCAGCATTGCATTTATTTGTATTTTTTAAAGGAAAAGGATAAATTGTCCAGAAACAAGAGAACCAGGAAACAAGAAACAAGGTAGAACAGTCTGGTTTTATTACCATATGTAATCAAGAGCTTTTATTTCCCATCTCTCCTCCTTTTTCTTTTCCTTTCCTGCCTTTATTTTTTCTTTTACAACCGACATTAAGTTGTGAATTGTATGTTAGGGGGATGTGGAATGAAGGGAAACTGGTGACATCACAATACTTTACAACTTTACAACAAATGGGAGTCTGAATTTGTTGCATCTACCAGTGTATAGCAAGGGTGGAAAGCAAAGGCACACATAGGTTCATGAACCCCTCGAAACAGAGGGTGGAAGGGAGCTGGGGCTGGGAAAGGATGAAAACAGAAGACCCACCGAATACAAAATGAACATTTCAAGGTCAACCCAGTAACTGCGGTGTACATTGTGAAGGCAGATTGCTGCACAAGCTGTTGCCATGATTATCCATCTCTATGTTTTGGGAGAACGTTTTGAGGGATAATATCAAGGGAACCCTGCTTCAGGGGTTGGAGCTTGGTAAGAAGGTGTTGAGTTGGTTCTTTAAAAAAAATTACCTTGCTACCTACTGTTTTCAAAGGGTTTTCAATTTGTTTTAATTAAAACAACAACATTGCTTTGGATACAGATCTATCTACTCCAGTCTGCATAGTTCACTAGGGGTGAACAAAACTGTATCATAAAAGAAGCCGTGATGAAATGAAAGAACATGCAAGCACCCTTGTTACACACTTTGGTGTAGACCATCCAGACCTTATATATACCATCTATAAGCTAGTGGACTTAAAATCTGTCTTTTCAATCATTCAAATTGGAAACAAAACCAAAACCCTGAAAAACAAATGGAAGTATAAAATTTTAAAAAACAAATTGAAACAGAAACAACCACCTTACTCAAACATACTGTTCAGTAGATATATATATATATATATATATATAAAAAGCTTAGAAGCGATCCCCATCATTTTTCTACAGTATGTTGACACAGTTATTGTAACAGATTAAAAACACAGCTACGTTTTTGCATAAACTGAAAGACTGGAAAGGAACTTACACACCTGCGCACGCACACACACGCACACACCTGTGCGTGCGCACACTCCCACGCTAGCTACATGCACAGTCACACAAAAGAAACAAAGAAAAAAAAAAAACCAACCACATTTTTCCCCAAAGAAGTATATGCAGCATCCTTCTGGAGCAGCAGGTAGCTACAGCAGGAGCCTGCCTGCCTGTCCTAGCTCCATGTGCCCTGCATGCTGCAGGATGTGCGGCTGGGCTTTCTGCAGGGCTTGGCCCCTCTCACCAGTGCTGTCCCCAGCCAGCGGATGTACCAGCTCCATGGACAAGGGTGTTAGTCATTTTCCTGCTGCCACTGAGAACGATCTCCACGTTGATATGCTGTAAAGGGGGAGCGGGAGGTGGGGGAAGGCATAACCCCCAGCATGGTGCCTTGGGAGCATCACCACCTGCGGGTGGTTTTGAGAGAGGACTTGGCACAGCTAGAAAGTCAAATTTGGAGGGTATGGTGCTAGCCTAATTTCTTTAGGGATGCGGGGTTATGAAAATAACCACCACATTCTTCTTTCAATATCTTTACTCCAGTTTTTGAAGGGGCTTGGAGGAGGAAGGATCAATAAATATTTGCATTACTCAAAGGGGAAAAAGAAAAAGGTTTTTACATACTACAGCTCACAAATATACACAACTGAGGGTGTAAGGCACAAATTTACATGTGGAAGAAAACAGGCTATTCACAGATATATTCCCACGAAAAACCCGTGTGATAAGACCATAATTTATGCATGGTAACAGCCGGCATATTAGCTAGTTCACGCTGTTTGAGGATTTTGTTTGCCGTCTCACATGCAAGGTGAAATGAGATGGCACATCACAAGCTGGTGCCTTCACAGAAAGTATTAGCTACTGACAAAGCCATGTTGATAGCAATGGTGCACAGATGTGCAGCTTTTAAGTTTCTCTTGCAGCTGCTTTAGAAGTTATGAACTTGTGGTATTTGTTGCTGTCTTAGGTCAGAGGCCCAGCCAGCTAATTAGCTGAGAGACTTAAATAGATATCCCCTTTTTTTTTCAGCTAACCAGGCAGTCCAGGCACAAAGTTCAGAAATCCAGCTCCAACTTATCTAACTCAGTGAATTTCTTGGAAAAATAAAAGAGTTCTAATTACTCCAGTTAATGGGTTTCACGTTAAATAGGTATAACTTTCAAGGTACTTCTCTGAAAAGCTGCTCACGGGACAGTAATGCAGGTCAGTTCCTTAGGAAAAACAAAAGTTGAACAATAAATAAGAGGAGTTACTTGTGTTAAGAGTCACATGTTATTCATTAAAAGAGAAGGGTAGCAGAAATCTATGACATAGTCTGCCCAAGCCGGCATTTAACTGCTATGACCAAATGGCTGTAACACTGAAGGGCATAATTTCACAGTACCTGCTAGTGGTAAACTTCTGCCATTGTTAAGTCAGAGTTAGCTTTGTCAATCGATTTTTTTTTAAATTTTTTTTCTTCTTATTTTTTAAGATTTTTTCTTTTTTTTTTTTTTTTTTTTTTTTTTTTTACATTTGTGTGTTTTTTACATTTGTTTTGCTTTTCAGAGCACTCTTTCCCAGTTCAGGAATGCACTGTGCAGTTAGGGGCAGGGGGTGAAATGTCACAGTCATTTCCACCTGTGTGCTTTTGGCTCAATGTTTTTGATGGAGGGTTAGTCTTTTGAGCAAAGAACTGGCAGGTTGTGGGGGTGAATCCTGCAATTGCAAACCTTCAACCATGGGTCATATGGCTCGGGTTTAAAAAAATATTCCACTTTTCCCAGAGAGCAGAAATCCAACACATCTTCAGCTTGCAACAACCATCTTCTCAGAGGAGCGAGTGATAACAGCTGCAGAACACTGGCTTTCAAGGGCAACTTCTGCTTAATTGCCATCCTCCTCTCCTTCCCTGCCCCTCCGATTATGTACATGCATCGTTGGGCTTCATGGATGTGGAAAGCGGAGCAAAGGAAGGTTTGGGAGGTACGTCTGGCTTTAGCGAGGGCGTGCGTTTCAAGCCTGACCTGGTCAGCGAGTTGTAGGCAGTGAGACTTGGCTGCCGGGACACAGTCACAGCCTGTGCCTGAGCAGCGTGGACCTGTATGGAGTCCACTCGCTGCGGGGCCGGCGGTGGGTTGTCACCCCGGCCGAAGCTCTGGTGGCGGGACAGGTGGGACGAGTTGGAGGAGTTGGTGTTGTTTCTTTTGAGGGTGGATGCCTGGTGACTTCTCGTGAGTGAGTTTGTGGGGTAGCTTCTCTTGTAGTCCACGTTGTAAGCAGAGGAGTGCATCTCCAGCCGCTTGCTCAGCCCAGCCTGCGACAGCGAGGCGCCCGGGGGCCCCAGGGATGCCTCCCGCTGCGGCACTTTTGGCGGCATGCCGTCGAGACTTTCCACCAGGTTCACTCCATGGCTGGGGCTCTTACTACTGAGGTGGTCCTTGATAGTTTTGTACTCAAGGGTGGCATTCTGGTCCTCCACAGACATCTGAGCCCCGTCGCTCATTTTTGGCTGGTCAACATACTCATGCTGATAGCCTTGCTGGGCTATGGGCAGGACCACAACACTGGGGATGTGGCTGGGAGAAGCCCTGAGCGGCAGGTCAGTTGGGATCACTGGTGAGGCCATGGAGGGGATATCTTTTGTGCAGGCATTGATGAGGTTCTGGTTTCTCTCCCATTCCCTACTGCCTCGGCTGGGCTTTCTCTTCTGTTGCAGGGTTGGAGTGGACTCAGGGGTTGGCAGGGCAGCCAGGTCCAGATGGTGCTGGTCAGCTTTGATTAGCATCTTGGCAGTGCTGCCTGGTGTAGCCAGCTTGCCATTGTGCATCAGAGGCGTGAGGATAGCTTCAGGCTTCGGCTCCTTGGACTGAGCATCCCCAAAGAGGCCACTGAGCTTGGAAACGCTGCTCATGGAGCCGCGGCGAGAGTGGGTCAGCTCCTTCTCCTTCCTCTGCACAGCAGCCATGTCTCTGCGGCGGTGGTCGCAGATGCAGTACACTATGATTCCCGAAAAGACGGCCCCCATGACAAAAGCAAGAATAACAGCAATGGCCAACAGGGTGACTGGCACCAGCTGATCATGACCTTTCAGGTAACTCTCACGAATCACTCCTGCAACAGACAGCACAGAGAGGTTAAACATACCAAGGACAAAGGAGGAGCGGGGAGGTGGGGGAGGCTACTTATCATTAACTACTTTATTCAAAGGCATGCCCCTGCGAAGTTGCTTTGTGTTTTGCAGGGTGATTTTGTTTATCAGCTTGCTCAAATTTGGAGACATACTCTACCTGCCAGCTACATCATCCACGTGCAGCCTCCAGCTTTCAGTACAGATTTCAGATCTGGAGCTGAAGACTACAAAGTTCACGAGGGGAAAGGGAATTTACTTGCAGGACAAGTACAGTTGTTTTGAAACCCTGGCCCTGGGCAATTCACGCTAACTTCACCAGATCTATTAGCTCTCCTCCTCTGACATACTGCTCATTCTTCATCTTCCTCTTTCTGATCTCTCCTAGGCTGATACCATATCTTTTTTTTTTACTATGGTAAGCCATTCACATTCAAAAGCCTTTAAAAGGAGAGGAGACAGAATCCCAGTGAATACCAGAGAAGCTATCCCACATTGTTTAAGGCTTCTTTCTCTGCTCCTCATTCTGTTATCTTTGTCATGTGTTTTATAAGTCAGTGTCACATGCCTGAGCTTCAGAAGGACGCTTGAGTAACTATGAAAGATAAAGTGTAGAAATTTATTGAGCCTGCTGGATGACTGTCCTTGCTATTTTAATTTTAAAAGCTCTCTCTTTTCTGAACTCATGAATAGGTTGACCTCTGAGCTGAAGCCTATGCTTTCTGTTCTAAAAGACCTGACCTAGTGCCTCATCCTGTGGTCAGAGGTCCCTGTCAAATCCAAACCTGCTGTCTGGGGAGGAACCTTTGGCAGAGCGCACATGCTCCATCTGAAGTCCCTATGCAGCATTAATGAATACCCTGAATTTCCAAAGAAAGTTTTGTTTGGTTTTTTTCCTGATATGGGCACCAAGCCAGCAGCGTTAATGAAACACAAGCAAAAAGCCTATAATTTGTTGTTTTTTTTCTTTCATTTCTGGTTTTGTTCTTAGTGTTTACAAAGACCAGCCACAGTTTGACAAGGAACTGAAGGAACATCTCTCCCACCTCTTCTTCCAGAGAGGGCCTGAATGCCATGGGATTAAAAGCTCCACATGCTCAAAGGAAATGTAATAGTTGTCCTTATTACAGGAGAGACAACAAGGCAGAAAATACGACTCCGAGGCTCTCCTGAGACTTTATGAAGACACAAAACTTTCATGTTGTTAATCAACTTCTAAAATAAGGTATTTTCATGGTTTTAGCACAAAAGGTAATTACAGTCCAGAATTAGAACCAAAATGCTCCTCAACAAACTATGTGAAAAGAATATTAAAAAGTTGCCACTATCTCACAGAAGCCTTTGCTAAGTATTCTGGCTAGATATGGCATTTTTCCCATTTTTCTGTCCCAAGTTAATTGCAGCATTTAGGTGGACAAGGGATATTTCATTACAAGAGATGAACTTTATATTTAAAAGCAAAACAGCTCCTGAAATCGTAAGCACCTGCATGTGACATCACAGCTGGGTGCCACAGAAATTATTGTGTTGTGACAATACAAAGGATTATGATTTCACAGGGAGAATAAATAGCAAGAGCAGATGATCGCTTAAGAAAATAAGATCTGGCATTCATGTGAATGTCCTAATAGTGAAATGTAAGGGCAGGAAAGTAAAAGTCAGAAAACAATATATAGTTAGAAATTATCTCCAAATTAAGTGTTTCTAAGAGAACCCTCTTTTAAAGCCCAGAAGTTCTTCAGAGGCAGATTTTTCTACTCTTTGTCATCAGCACTTAACAAGCAGCAGTAAAACCTAGTTCTGTAATTTAAATCCATGTACAAAATTGCTGCATGTAGAAGCACAGTCCAGTGGTTTCAGCACAGTCAGCATGAACTATATTTCATTGCAAAGGTATTGGTCTCCTGTGATCCTTCACCTGCTGATATCTACATGTTAGACTGCAGCATTTTGTGGCCAAATTTATTTACACTTGTAAAACTGTTTGCAGTGATTAACCAGAGAATCAGATACAGTGTCTTAAATGGAAGAGAAGAATGGTCATGAAGTTAAGAAAAGCTTCACCTTAAAAAGTCTAATTTAATGGATTTCTGTGCACAAACTTCTCAGACATGTCACTTTGAGCACTTATCCAATGTGTTTTGCATGGAAAAACCTCAAAATCCCTGCTCAGTGCCTACCTGAAGGTGTAAGCTCCTACAGTTGAAGCCAGCATGGGTTCATGACAGGAAAGTCATATCTTACTAAATATTCTTCACTGAAAGGATGGTCTGTCATTGAAACAAGCTGTCTATGGAAGTGGTAGAATTATTATCCCTGAAAGTATTCAAAAAGCATGTTAATGTGCCACCTGGGGACATGGTTTAGAAGAGATCACAGTGGTGCTAGGTTAAAGGTTGAACTTGGTAGTCTCAGTGGTCTTTTCCAACTTAAATTGTTCTGTGATGCTATCATTCTAATATTCTTTTATGTATAGACTGGGAGCAAGAGGCTGGAGGGCAGCCCTGTGGGAAGGGAAATGGCATTTTTGGTTGATGGTAAACTCAATATGACTCAGTCATGTGCCCTGGTGCAAAAAAGGGCCAACCATATAAAAATATTGGAATGCATCTAGAGGAGTACAACAAAAACAGTGAAAAGACTACAGGGCATCAATGATGAGGAGTGGCTTAAAATACTTAGTTTGTTCAGAGGAGACCTCATTGCTATCTGACAAACACTTTCTCATGGTTGGGAGTGGAGGGGAAAGTGTGGTTACCTCTCTCAGATATCTGGTGATAGGATGCAAGGAGAATACCTTAAAACTCATGTCTGTGCCTGAAATCTCCTACTGGCTGAGGGAAACTTCAAGCTCTGCACTCTCAGCCTTCTGATTTAGGCTAAGTCTTACTCTGTGAGTGATAGCCTTAAGCACAAACCTGCATCACTGCATAAAAAAAGCAATGTAAAATCTTCAGCTTTAGGTTACCAGTAGATACCAAAACATTAGCACTCACATTACAAATCTACTACTACACAATCCAGACTGCATGACCCTTTGTGTTCATGAAAGAGGCAGCAGAAATGATGTTGTTCACACTGCAGGTGTTTTATATGCAGAAATTTATGACTGTCTTAAAACATCCTGATTCCAGCTATTTCCTTTTGAACTCAGACCTTCCTGATGTTTATTATGTTTCCTACACTAAAGGATATTTAAGTGGCTTTGCTCTAGGCAGGCAGATCTTCTCTGAAAACAAAGTCAGTATAATGGTATAGTTTATTTTTTATCAGGGATCGCTCCATGTGTCATTAGTCATGCAAACAATCCCACTAACTTAAATGTAAATAAAATAAAATGGGCAAGATTTGACCCTGCATTTTGACCCTGCATAGAATAGATAAAACTAAGTAATAAAAAAGTAGGAGAAATGCTCAGCATCCTACTGTCATGACCACAGGGCGGGTGGGGGTGATCTGGAATTTAACATGATATGAACTGATAATTGCAGTTGTTGTCCATCAACATGTCAAACCTTAACATCAGCAGTAACTGCCTGCACAGTGTGGGATGAGTAAGGAAGTGTGTGATCCCAACCATGTCAAGTTTGAGGCAAACTGTTCATGCCACCTTATGGACTGCATTCTGTGTGCTTTTACTTATCCTGCAATTCTTAAAGAACACCACAGTCCACATGGCAAGTCCAGCAGCCTTCATTTGCACTCACTGTTCAAGGAATTAAAAGGAATGAAGAAAATTATCAGAAAAATGTAGGGTCTTCATTTTTGAAAGACAAGTAAAGTATTTGGACTCCCAGCTTTGAGGAAATACCTGTTATTCAAAAATCTTACAGCTATTTATTATCGGACATACTTTTAAGGTATGATGTACTGGAAAACTGACTCTGCTGGCTGCACAGAACCAGAAAATATGTCTGATATAAGTATCCCCATATTATATATATCTTATTTAATAATAAAAATTTTATTCTACATTAAATACTTTTAAAATGTTATGTCTAGCACTTTCTTGTTTGTAATATATCATTTGCAAAATGAAAAGACATTGCTTATTTCATTTTATGTGGTCTGAATCCATACCCCTTACTATTTTCTCTAGTGCATTGACACCTATCACTTTGGATAACAATAAACTATTCTTTTGAAAGGGAGAGTGTTAACAGAATTATCTGTATCAAAATTGTACTCCACAGATATGTAGTGGTAAGACTAAAAGTAAACCTGAAAATGTTACCAAGAAATAGATGGCATCAAAGATTTGCACGTTCAAGGATCAGATCTTACATGTTGTCCCACTAATGCCACAAACATGCTGACATTGACTGACCTACCTGGACTCTTCCTTTTAAGTCAAGTTCACTCCCTTACAAATCACAGCTGGGCTTGCAAGTTCCTACATGTGATGCAATATTATTTCTGGCTGCTAAAAGAGCCAGTCTAGTCACCTGATATTTTCCCTTTTCCATGGCTATTCTGATTCCCGTAGATAACCTGATCCTTCTGCCTCCACTAACTTTCTGTAATTTCATCCCAGGTCCTTTTGTTTGCATCTCCTAATATTGCCATTCACTTTCTCAGTCAATATACCCTGCACTGTAACAGTCTGGAACATGCAAAATCACCTCTTCTTACTCATCTAATGAGAGAGAAGACCTGATATGGTATTGTGTTATTCTGCTATGCATAATTAATTCCTTCTTCCAGCGGAGCTTCTAGGTAAGGTACACAGTTTGGGCTGGCTGGTTGGTTAAGAAGACATTTAGAAAAATGTTTCCAGATCTTCAAAGTGACTCAACTCTAAAATGAGCTAGGACATGTATAAATCCCATGAGTAGAGCATTGATCTAGCTAAAGGTAGTAGGGGAATGAGCAAGGAGATATGTCATTTTATGTCAATAATACATACACTATTGTTAAAGCTGTGGAAGATGGGAAAAGCAGACTTGTGGAATGTCTCTGGGTAAAAAGAATACAGAAAAGACAAGAGGTTATGCAAAGATATAGATCTTTATGCTAGATAAGATGTATAAAGTATAGATCTATTATGCTAGATTATCATAAGCAGGAAAGTGAGGCTCCTTCTTTTCACCAAATAACGAAAGTTTTCAGGCCTTGGGCAGTACATATGCTAAAAAAAACAAGTTAGAAAGCAAGATGTGCAGAGTGCTGAAAAGATTACGGTGTGAAAATGCTGATGAAGCTATTCTGGAGATGCTCTGCTCCTTCTAATTCTAATAGGAAAGAAATTCCAAGGGCAGAACTGTAATTAAAATTAAATAATCACAAAGGGATTAAATTCATCATTCTAAGGAATACATGACATGAGCATAACTGAATAAGAATAATGAATACCAACACAAAAAAGTTCATTAAAAGAGGACAGATAAGGGAAGACATGGAGACTGAACTGTTTACTCCTTTTCCTGCTGCTATTTTCAACAAAAATCGCCACTCTGATCTCTAATCAGAAATGTTACAATGTTAGGGAGTGAGTGTTGACCCTGATAGAGAAAAGAGATAAACCTACTTAGATAATAGACATTTTTAAATTGTCTTAGAGTATTTGTCCCCAGCTGCTTAAGGAGCTAGACGAAACAATTTTTAGACATTGCATGGTATCTTGGACAACACTGGAGGAATTACAAGCATAAAGAGCTCTGGGAAAGAACAAGTACGTTACATGCCTTTGAGAATTGCCAAAGGGAGGACCCAACAAAACACAGACCTGCCAGTGCAATCTTTCAAATGGAGGTGACACTAGAACAAGTAATAAAACAATCAAATTTATGAGCATCCAAATAATAAAGTAATTAAAAAGGAAAAAAAAAGCTAAGCAAATTTTCCAATAGTAAATTATATTAAATGAGACAAACTTCCTTGCTTGGCAGGATAAATGGCTTACTTTTTGTGGGGAAGGAGTAAGTATGATAGCCTTTGACTTCTCTAAAGCCTTTGACTTATCTTCTCAGAAGTAAATAAAAGCGAGCTAAAACCTACTAAAAAGCTGCAGCTGAAAAGTGCTGATTGAAAGTCTCCCTGGAAAGAGATCTGAAGTAAGGTGTCTGTCTCAGGAGAACAGCAATTAACAGGCATCTGCAGAAAGGAGATCTTGACTCCAGAGGCCCAGCAGAAGCCCTGTGTCCTTTTAGCACAGAGCTACAGCATAAAAAGTGCGTAAAGACAAACATCTCCTGGTGAAGCCTAAATTTCCTTGTCTCACCTGTGATCCCTGTGTGACATGAATGTCAGGACATCAAGAAAAGCCCCACATTGCAAATTCCTTTCAGTCTAAGTTCTGGTGCATGCTTTGCAGTGAGTACAAACTGGAATTCCAGCTTATAAGCCTCACAGCTTGAATGAATGAAAACAAACAGCAAATTACTTCCCAGTTTGAATAGCTTGATGAGAAGCTGCTTCTGGTGATACAAGAGTTTGGATGCTGCCCTCTCCCACAAGCAGGCTGAAGCTGGTAAGGGTAACTCACAGGATAGACAGCGATACCTGGTCTGCCACTACAAGCTCCCAGGTGTGAATAGCAGCCACCTGTCCTGAAAAACAGCACCTTTCAGCCTGAGCACTGCAGTTCGCTGCAGTGCGGAGACAAAGAAATGATCTGTGGCTGGCAGAGGTGTGCCCGGTGCAATGAGAAGACCACATGCCACCTGCATCATGACTGCTCTGTGACCAGATCCACTGGGAGCTGTCATTGTCTGTCTTTCCAAAGTTGCCTGCAACAGTTGGTAAAGTAATAATCCAAAATGGTGACACACATGAAACTTGAAACACTGAAGTGGGAAATGAAGAACGATGTTTTGGAAGGGAAATGAGGGAATAACGATCAGGAAATAAGGTAATATTTATCTCCAGACCACACATTAAGAGCAGTTAAGGCATGAGTGTCATTGCTGTGTTAAATGTCACCTCTCTAGATAAATGGGAATAAGGCCATGTCCATCTCCAACAGCTACAAAATCACTTGAGACTTTCCACTGAACACATCATTGCTCCAGAAAGGCACAATGATTTCTTTACTGTCGTTATTTAAGGGGAAAACTCAGCAGTTAATTTCATTCTTCAGCTCAAGCTTCTCTGCAGGACGTACATCTCCCCCACCTTAGGCTTGCAAGAAACACTGGTAAAAAAACTCATTATGAATGGAGGTTTTTATGGCTTCAGAATCTCTTTTAAAAATACCACTGAATAGGTTTTCAAGACCTGTCTCCAGGTGTTAGAAATCTGTTTTACAGGTAGTCTCATGCTGCTAAAAGACTATTTCAGACTGGAAAATCCCTGCAGGTATTAACAAGCTTTCTTCCCCCTTTTTAAACTAGCAATAATAATTTTTAAAAAACTCTAGAAACCAACCAAACAAAAAAAAAAAATCCCCAGACAAATTTAGACTGAACTTTGAGATTTAAGTGGCAGAAAAACAGAGGAATGACCAAAGTCTCTGCACTTCTGAGATCTTATCTCACGTTTTTTCTGAAGGAATAATTTAAAGATTTGATATAAACCAACCACCTTGTTATCTCAATGACTTGGTGTTTGTCACTTTAATGGAATTGCTTTGTTGAAAACAGTAAGAAAGCTTTTTCCTCATCTCTGTTCCAGCTACCAAGACTCATTGTGTTGACTCAGTGCAATATTGGGTACTGCAATGGGTACTGCAACCCAGTACCCATTTTTCTGGACTCCTGGTGTCACCAGCTAGAAAAATATCCAGCCCAAACATTCATAGTTAAAGATGCTGGAAAGTGATTTTCCCTGCCTTCTCTCTCAGTAAAGCTGTATAGTTGACTTGTAAAGATCTGCAACTCTCTAAGTTTTGCATGACTGTGTTGAGAAAAGCAATCCATCTTCTCTCATACTCTACCCTAGGGCTCTCAAAACCAGGTGCCTGAGCTAGTAGTCTGAGGTATTCAGCAAAGAAAAAGTGGGTGCATGAAGTTGGAAAAAGAATGAATTTGTTAAAGAAAAAAACCTTCAGTACAAGGAGCCTGGGGATCACTGGAGGTATGAGCAGAAATCATGCTTCAGAACTTTGAAAACAAAATCAATAAATAATATGACTGAAGTAACCTGCAACACAGCTTTGAAAACTACCTAAGCAATCTGATCAGCTCTAGTGGTCTCTGTTAGGTTTTTCTGGCCCCTTATCAGACCTATTTCAGAAACAACCCCTCCAGGACAGGTTTATCAACTGATCTTTAACAGTGGCTTAATTTCTCCTTTCACCTGGTTCATCATTATATAATTGCTCTCCACTTTCCATGAATGACTGCCAACATGACTGTCTATAAAAAAAAGATAGTTGTAACTTACAAAAGGAGGGGAGATCAACATGTCCATGTGATATAACTTGTGACTCTTGAAGCAACATTTTAAGAATGGATTTCAATTTTCTGGTTTTATTTTGATTATGAGCCTGCAATCCAATTTCTCTGCACGCTACAGTGGCCGTACAAGACTCACACCATGGGCCTTGTGAATTCACATTTATGAATTTTGAAACAAGGGATTATTATACATGGAAATCACAAAACCTGAACCAGAAAATTCATGCTCAGACAATTTCCACCCCCAGTGGAGTGAAGGGGAGACATGACCTGAAAAAGACTAGAATAGCAAGCTCTTAAAGCTTTTAAAACTATGTTATTTCTGTATCTCTGCAAATGAACCAGTTTATTAAGTTTGCAGGTATGGGAGAAGGTTTGTTTGACACAACCTCCTGCATATATAATATAATGAAAGTCATTACAGTCCTGAAGCCAGCCCAAATGTTTTTGTCCTAGAGACTTAGCTCAGGGCCAGCTCTTGCACTAGAAAGCATTTGACAACCTTTCTCTCACCGGCAGGTGGTACGCAGTGGCTGATCATTCTGAACTTTCCTGATTTCAGTATTTTCCTTCACCTCTCACCCTTTCCCAGTGAGTGATGATAATTTTAGATGCCTCTGCATGATGGGGAATATATCAGGTCGCTTTGAAAAAAACATAAAACAGACATTCACAGTAGTTAAAAACAAGATGTATAAAATCCAAATGCCAAGGAAAATTAATTCTTTTGTAGCTTGTCTCGGCAGACACAAACTTTATGCTGCTTTGCATCTTAACATACAAATATCCTTTAAAGTCTG
>VZTT01059538.1:9171-23810 GCA_013400855.1 Buphagus erythrorhynchus | reverse complement strand
TTTTAACAGGCACAGTGTGACTTCACAGTGGAAATATGGGGGGTTTGCTTATCTGAAACCAGTGCAGGTGGATGGGCCCTTTCTTAAAACTTGCTTTTTAAAATGGAAATCCTCACTCCTTTTCTAATGAGCCACTAGAGGTTGGTACAGATGAGATTATAAAAAATGACAATTAATTAAAATGTGATTTTTCGTTATAATTCCTTGTATTTTGGGGCACCTTCCATGAATTTGGGCAGTTTTGTAAGTACAAGTTAAATTAGATCTCCTGAAGTTTATCACTGTTGCAAACTAAACCACTTTTGTAGTCCAAAACTTTCAAACCTTAGTGCTTAAAATGGAAGCATAAAGGTCAGATTTAGGTGGGTATTAAGGGCTTAGTGGAACTGTCAGAAGCACTAAATTATTCTTCAGCCTTTATGTAGCCACACATTTAAAAGGTCTTTTCTCAGAGGTGCTAAACATCCTCATCTCTTCGGGAGTAGCACTTTATAGAGGTGCGTGGCACACTAATCTGTAGTATTTGATCTCCATAGACACTCACTGCTCTTTGCAAAATAACTTGGAGATGAGAGTGCAAAACAACTTAAAATGAGAAGACAGCGCTTTTAAAAAACGGACTTCAGGAGCCATAGCTTGTCTTCACATAATTTTGTATCTAAATGCTATTTAAACAGAAACAATGTAAGCCTTAAGTTGCAGCTGTAGGTTGCATTTCTAATCCATCTTGGCCTAACCAGGGTGAACAGCTCCTGGCAGGAGCAGGGTTAGAGCCTTGCTTCACCAACAAGCACCAGTACAACTGAAAACAAAGAATGACAACTTGGGGGGCAATAGATTTCTTCTAAAAATGTATTAATATTATATGAAAATGAGAGCATAAATATGTCCAGTAATCCATTTTTCTTGCTATAAAGGCATAAAGACCTCCTGCCATGCTTGAAAAGAAAGAATCACTTCCCTCCAAGCACTGAACCACTGTAAGGCATGCAGTCATTAGACCAGCATCTAGACAAGTTACTTGTAGTAATGCTGTGGCCTTCTAATTCTGCTTCTTTGAGTGGATTCACTCCCTGGCAGCTGCTTGAACTAATGCTACACAGAGAACAGAGCAAAACTAGATCTGTAGGTCTGCAGTTGTATCAAACATTGTATCAAACCCCTAAGCTGGTAAAGATGTGAATATCACACAGTCTTGCAGAAGCATTAACTTAGCTTCTGGTATACAGCAGTATTTTAAAAGACCCAAATACATGAAATCACTTCTGCACCTCCTCCAGTGTAATCAGAATGGTAGCAAAAGTCCCATTTTTCCATTTCTTGAGTGTGCCATCCTGAAATGCAGGGCTAGGTATAAAGCTCAGTGGAAAGCAAGGATGGAATTGTGTGCCTACAGCTTGTGTGAAGTCAGTAGATGAACTTGCTCAATGCCTTTCAAAAAACACTTAATCATACAATGTTGCCCTCAATTTCACATCAGCATCAATCACATTACCAAATTAAAGGTGCAGGGATGTAGGGCAGCTGGGCATGACTAAATTTTCAGGGCAGAAACTCGAAATGAGTCAAGCACTCTATGCACCATGAGTACCCTGATTAGACTGTCATTATTTGCTCTCTTAGACAATGAACACAGTCCTGTTGTATATCTCTGGAAGCTCCCCATGTGGATAGAGCAAACTGTGATCTCAGCTTCTGCTGCGTTGTCACTTAAAAAACGTGTGGACAGCTGCTAAAGCACTTCAAATAAGAAACAATTTAAATTTAGAGATATTTTTCTCAGCTTGAAAATATTTTGTGCTGTGGTCAGTGGTGATAAGATAACCATTCACTTAAAATTAAGCCTGTCCCTTCCTGATATCTTGGTTATTTCATCATGTTTTATTGCAATAGTATATGCACCTTTTCTTAAAGCACATGAGCACCGGTTTGCACATGACTGTAAATCCAGTTTAGAACAGAACTCAGATCACTGAATATGTAATTGGAATTATCAGCTGAAAAGACCTGTTAGTAGAAAAGATAGGTATGCATATCAATATAATAATATTACACAGCTAACTGTCTCTGGCCTAGCAATGACTGTGTTCCATGGAATGAGACTGATTCCAAGCACAGCAATGTGCCAGAGGAAAAACTCCAATTAATTTTAATGGGCTTTGGAGCAGTCCTGTAATTATTAACTGTAGTACAGGTTTTAGTTATTCAAAGGTATTAAACTGCTAAGCCAGCTGGTGGAGTCTCTGTGCCAGGTGCAACTCTTAGATAGGAGGTGCACTAAATAGGGTGAAAGTCCAGCCTTAACAAAAGTTTTCTTTGACATTGTTGAAGTTTCAGCAGCAAATTCAAGGACTAAATCTGATCCAATGAATTAATTCATGTCTGAGGGCAAAATTTGACTTTCTGGCTTTAAGAACCTTTTTCTCTTTTTATACTGGTAGAAGAAATTGGTCATAATGTCTCAAATTACTCTCTCATTGGAAATTAAACCCCCTTTGATTGTGAACTGATTATTTCCATTGCTGTAGTTGCAGAATGGGGTTAGGGAGTGACAAGGAAATAAGGAAAAGCCCCTTTGTTACTACTCTGAAACTGTGGGCCAAAGTTGTCTTTTCTTTTGTCCTTTCTAGCATTACCTGTCATGGAATTCCCTCTGTAGGTGGTGCAGGGCACTCCTGAAGTGTGGCTGGGGAGCAGCACACACGTTGTACCCAGCTCAGGATGGCAGCACAGGCACCATCAGGGACACAGGAGGTGATGGGATGATCCTGGACAAAGCTGAGTGCATTCACATCTGAGCCTGCACTCTGCTTTGCAATGCTGGGACACATCCCTTCTGAAAGAGGAAGTTCTTGGAAGTTCACCTGAGGCAAAGCCTACTACTTCCTTATCCACACAACAGAATGATTAAAAGAAGATTCTTTGAACTAAAAGAGGTTTTCTCTAGTGGACTTAAAACAGTGAAGAATTTTTTTGTTATTTAGTTGACAGAGATTTATTTTTAAAATTATGATAAATACTTAGATGGTTGTTAACTTGCATATTTCACTGCATGGCAGCAGAATGGAACAAAATATCTTCTATTAATATGAATGGCAGCTGGGCAGGCAAAGGCAGGAGAGAAAACAGTGAAATACTGGTGCATAAAATGTTACCAATAATTTTGTTTTAATACTGGCTAGAGTGTGTCCCTTCCCCTGAAACCACTGCTCCCTGCTCTGTAGAACAGCTGAACCAGTTGCCTTTTTAGATGGAACAGGTCTGAAGTTTAATCTGGTTTGTAGTAATTTCTTTTACAATTCTCTCTGCATATTTTCAGGTATGCAAAAAATACTTACTACACTAAAGCTAATGCTCATACAAGGTATCACATCCTGCATTGTTACATTATATAAGTGTAGCTAGGGAGCAAATAGCTCGTATCGCTGGTATTTCATACACTCTGCATGGGTGCAAGACACTGAAAGGCTGCAGCCTCAGCTGCAGAAAAAAGCTAAATATGAGGAACTCCTGCCTAGCTCTCCTGCCCTGCTCCATGGCCAGCACAGGCTGTAGTGCTGTAAATTCAGAGTGGCTTGGACTGCTCACTCCTCCCTTGACGCCTTTCTCCCACAGAAGTGGTATTTTGCTCCATAAAAAGCTCTTGCAAAATGCCAAAGGAACATTTTTCTAGCTCTCTGCCATACAAAGGCTTTGTATTCATACTCCATATCTGTCATAACAGAATAGGAGTCTTTCTCTCTTTTCATCCCCATGGCCTTATAACTGCCAACCCAGATTAATATTGCAGTGTAGCAATGTTCCCAGGCCTCCTAGAATGCAGAAGACTTAGGAGTTCAGAGCTCAGGAGTCTACAAGTTAAATGTTTATAAAGGAACCTTCCTTCTAAAAGGTGCAAAGCCCCATATGATGGAATTCTGAATAGAAAATTTCATATTCCAGCTATCTTTCAGAGAAACATAACTTCCTCAGTGAACTATTACTGGTCAGTACTATATCAGTGCTTTCATTATTGAATTATGCTTCTAAAATTCCAATATTTTTGAAATTAACATAGGATGGCTTTTTGATGATTGGTCTGTGGGCAAACAGAATAGAGAAAATAGGGGCTGTACTTTAAACTGTTGACATCATCTGTATTTCTTTAGCAGCCCAAGTTGGGTTATCACTTACTGTCTGTCCTTGCCTTGAACCAGAAGGAATTGTTCCAATACAGTAGTCAGAATTATTAAAACTTAGTGAAAGATGCACACACAGAGCTATTAAATTCAAGTGTCTCAAAGTCTGATTCTTACAAATGTACAAGTACTTCCCTTAGGGGTCTGTCTGTAAAAACACCATTACTAGTACACAACATAGATGGAAAATAAATTATAATCTGGGTTTCAGAACTCTTAGCAAGCATTCATCATCTTAAAAAGGTGAAAGATTGTATTTCAAGTTTTTTTTTCACTTTTAGCAACAGTGACTATCAACTATCTTAAACCTAAACTCCAATAACAAAGTATTCTAAAACTATTAGAATGATACTATTTAGTCACAGACCTAAAAGCACAGATTAAAAATGGGTAAGCAGAATTGTCTTTATTTTCAGACTGAGAGATTCAAAGGTTGCATGACAGGCCCAGGGTTACCTGGGAAGCACGTCCTTTCAAAAAATTACCCCAAAAAGATACCCAAGTTTCAGTTTTACATTTCTTCTGGTGTTACTCCTTTTTACAGCTGTGCTTAGATAAATGGGAACTAAATTATCACTTTAGATTTTAGAAAGAATCAAGCTAAGAAATAAATATGGCTTAAAAGAGTGGTATATATTAATCATGTGAGTGATAGCAATGAGGAACTGTGCTTTTCCTGTATCTTTTTCATTAAATTAAAAAAATCATGTTGTGATTAACATTTTCAGGTCAAATTGAAATCCCTCTACCAGAGAATCATAAAATTGTAGAATCATTTAGATTGGAAAGGACCTTTAAGATCATTGAGTCCAACTTTTAACCCATCCATAATACTCAAACCATGTAGCTTTGTTAGAAATTCCCAGAACAAATACCAACATTTTATTAATTCCACAGGCAGGAAACAGTAAAGTTACTTGAAAGTGGCTTTTATGATTTTGTGACTGTACATAGATCTTGCAAAATGTTATTGGTAATATGCATCCTGTAGCCCACATAAACACTGCGAGAATAGCATGGTCATTGTTACGCTTTATAGCTGTCGTGGAAAATGTCTTAACCTGCATTCATGATAGTGCCCATCCTACTCCCATGCCTTTTTATACAGTTGTGGTAAGATTGTTATGAAATCCTTTTGTCAGTCATGTTCCAGCTAACTTACCTATGTATAGAATTTATATATTAAACCCCCCTAATTTATACTGTGTTTTAACAGTTTGCCTGAACTGTCTATGGTTTCTAAATTTTGTAATGTGAGTGTCAAATAAGAATAATAATTAAAAAAAAAAAAAAGCTCGGCTGTGTGGATTTTTTCTTTGGTTTTATATGTAGTAAAGACAACTGCAAATCTACAGGATGGGTTGTGAAGAAACTCACAATGCTTTGAAACTCCAAAATTACAAAGAGATGTCCCTGACTCTGCACAATTCATGAATATGTGTGTAGAAAGAAACACGTGGTGTCTGCTCTTTCTCATTTCCATTCTACTGCTTCTCTCTTCATCCTCACACTTTCAGAACATTGCACTGCATTTGCACTGCAAGGAAAGGAGACAGATTCACAGCTCCCATAATAAAATATTTTTCCAAATACGAGTTGTAGAATGGAAACTTCATAATAATAGGAGGAAAAAGCTGAGACTGGATCTGAGTATTTTTAGTTTGTTTCTATAAAATTCTGTGGTACAACTGAAGTTTAAATGTGTTACTTTAATATTTGTATTGCTGATGGCAATACAAATAATAAACTGAGAGGTGCTACTGAGATGAGGGCCCCATTTCAATAACAATGTACAGTAAGAGACATCATTGGTTCAAGCAGCTTAAAATTCTTTTAAATAAAGAAGAAGGAGGCTCAGAGGTGAAACTTGTGTAGACAGAAGTGGTGGAGTTCCCTTGATGTAACCTTTGGCACCTGCACCATGATGCTTCTGAGAGTGTGTAACTGCTGTTCAGCACAGCTGGTGCTGCTGTTGTCACCAAGGGACAAGGCTCGATGTGAGTGGTGTCACTGACTCCAAAGCCTGCGGAAGTGGCATGTGCAACCTCCTTTCTCAGCAGCGTTCTTACAATGCCAGAGCTCTTGCCAAAAGGAACTGCTGAGTCATCTGTCTGAATTTCCTGTAAACTCTGAATTATTCAGGCTTCCCCATGTGAAGCCTCCAATCCTCTATAAGGCTAAAACATCTCAATCCTCAGGAGGCCCGGCTGTGCCACAGAGAGTGAGAAAAGTCCAAGTTTCAACCATCCCTGTGAGCTTTTCAGTTAAAGGGAGTTGATCAGCTCAGCTCAGCCCAAGGTGATCCCAGCTGGCCCGTGGCTCACCAGTGAAACCCAGCCTGGCCACTGGAGGGAACACTCCTTGCTCCTGGTGAGGTGCCAGCTGCTCAGGGCACGGTGTCCCCATTGTCCTCAGCACGCCCAGAACATGCTGAGGGCAGCAGAGGCTGTTCCAGGCTGCCACTGGCCACAGCTCCGAGAGAAGCACCCTATTACCTGGCCACAGCTGTTCCCCAGTGCACATGGAATGAACACAAGTGCCCATGCTCACACAAAGTTTCTGGGTCACTGCTTTTCTAAGAAAAATTCTAGTAACTCTTAAAGAAGGAAAATATGTCCTTAAGCCATAACCATATCTTGTTCTTTTTCACCTGGCTGAATATTTTTTGCATTTTTTCTATTCTACTGCATAATCTAAAAAATAATAAAACTATTTTAAAAATTTCCTTTATAAAAATAAACTCTCATGGAATGGAAATACAACTGTCAGTGGGTTCTCACTTTGCCTTTCTGTTGATCCACACATCCAAGCTCCTATTACTCTTTGAATTTACATATGCACAACAATCTGGGACACTGGCTCCCTTGATCAGTATCAGTATCAGTATCAGATCAGTGATTTGTGAAATGAATAATATATTCTGCCTGTAATATCTCAGAAATTCTCATGGTGGTTTTTCTATCAGTTCAGTCCTTTAAAAAGAGATAGTATTGTCATTACCCTGAGCTCCTAAGCAAAGATACAGCTGCTCCCACACAGTCAAGGGAACCTAAGAAAATCTATCAGTATAAAAATCAAAACATGGAACTGTAGAAATCCATAAACAACTAAAGGCAAAGCACAACTGCTAATCAGCCACCCTCTGACACTAACCAGAGGGAGGAAAAACAAAACCAATACATCTGTAATTAAAAGAAAGCAAGCACAGCACTGGAACTACTGAAAGACAGGAATTTTTGGCTCTGCCTTGGAGTGTTTCTGAGGCTTTGGCAAAGGCAGACAACCCTTGCTTTAACTTTTGTATCCAAACAATGAGAAAACCAGATAAGACCTATATCTCCTGAAGAGCTGCTGTGAGGATGGATCACCTCCTATGGTAAGGCATTTGAAAGAGGGACCTTACAAAACTGCATTTTGAAGCCAATGGTTGGAATGTATCTTTTCATACACTCACAAATGTGTCCCAGCAGCACAGTAACACTGAATTGTAATGTACTCTGCTGTACAAAGCAATCTAAAACATAGTTGCATTGTGTGTTGCTCACTCCACAAGCTGTGCATACATTTGGCATTGCAAGTCTAATTAAAGAAGGATATCTCTCACATAAACAAAAGTAAATACCATAAGGGCTGACAGCAGAAGTGGCTGTAACTACACTCAAATGAATTTCCTGAGTTTTGTAAAGACTAAGTTCCTCTAGTTTGATTGTTCAGTGTTCATCTCATTCCTGACTTTGAAATGGCCATTTCTAGAGGGACTGTCACTTTGGGCTACATAGCCTGGTCATGGCCAGCAAATTTCTCCCGACTTTATCCTCTGAGACACCACCTAAATTCCAGCTGACATTCCTCCACTGCTGTGTCTCCACTGCCACCTCCTGAACAGGAAGGAAAATTAACTTCTTCCAATTCTGCTTTTCTTTTGAATGTCTGCAGGGGTGGTTTTGAAAGTGCTTTGTTCAGCACACAGAGCAGGGGCTGAAACTGCTTTGCAATCTGCTGTCTAGAGAGATTCTATAAAATAAAATATTCTATAAATAGAGATGTTCTATAAAATCCATTGTAAGGCTTTTGCTTCAGAGGGAAATTTCTTTACGTATGTTTGATATGAAGGTGGTTCAACCTTTACACACTGCTTTTCTTCTTCAAAAAGGTCCAATTAACAACTTCTGATAGATTTATTCCTCTTTCAACTGTCAGCTGAAAGTCTCTGACTGAAAATTTTTACAGCTCCCATTCATTCTGTTTTCACAATATATTATAATTATTTCTACCTTTTCTATTCCAGGCTGAAGATTCTTATTCCTAACAGGAGAAAACAAAATATCCTGGAACCTAAAATTTTCCTGCTTTCAAAGGTAGTCAGTTCTGAGAGTCTCTTCTGCATTAATTTCTTTTTTTCCCATTAACTGTGATTTCCCAAAATTGTCCCTGAATTGCTATACCCTGTTACAGGCCCTGTCATCCATTTATTAGGGGAGAGCAAATTAGCAAAAGTAAAACCCAGTAAAAACTTAGAAGAGGCAGCAAGGCAAGAAAGGCAGACAGAGTGATCCTATCACTTGCCATCTTCTCTGCCCTGCTAGGAATACCAGCCACTGGTTTGTCATCAGCCTTCCAGCAAGAAACTTCCCATAAAATCCAGATGGTCTTCCTAGACACATCTCTTGGATTAAGAAACTAGAGAAAAATTGTAATTATGTGATACAGTTGGCTAATATCAGGTACATGGATATTTTCTGCCTCTTCACAGGAGCATGTTCATTCTCTGTAAACTTAATTTTATGCTTCTATCTTTTTTTTGGTGCTTGCAGTCTGAAAGAATTCCTCAGACATCAGTGGATTTTGGGAAAACTCTTAATGCTTGGCAGATATTACTAGTTTTTTATAAATAATAACCAATCATTTAGGTGCTAAATGAGAAACAGTGAAGCAATGGCACCAAAGCCATATTTGATACTAACAGATTTGGTATACAACATGAATTACAAGGTTAAAAGATTTTAAAAAATATAGGGGGCAACAAACAGGTGTAAATGCTCTGTATCTTAGTTTCTGTTCTTAAAAAACAAAACAAAACAAAACGAGAAACAGGATTTCCACTCTAGTGCATATCTTGTTGGCAAATGAATTTTAATGAAAATTATAAAACCACAAATGCAAAAGTATGCTCTCATGTTAGAACAATTTACTAATGTTATTGGGGACTGACATTAAAAAGACAACAGCACTCATTGAATTAAAAGTACATTACACCTTAGCTAGTCTGGATTTTGCTTCAGCTGCAAAACCTTCCTGTATTAGAGGTAATACTTGCTAAAACTATTCTGGGAAAGAGTCACTGAGTTCAGGAATTTTTCAATTTACCCATTAACCTTGAGAGACTGTGATTTTCCCCAGATAAAACATTGTGAGTTCCTAAATCTGAATCTTGCATTTCAGTTCAACTTTTCCCAATTTGGGGGTTTGCTTTTTCTTTACTTCGAAACAATCTCTTTGGGATTATTAAATTCTGCCTGAATGGTGGCAGGAGGAGTTGATGATACCAAGTTTTCCCTGTGCAGTCCAGCACTAAGGCCGCAGTAACTGGGACACTGGGTTTTACCTCTGCCAGGACGTGACTCAGCTGGATCCGCCATCCCACACGTGCTCCGGAATGACTCACAGCAATCCATGCAATTGCACACGGCGGAGGGGGCACTTCCAAGTTGCAGGCTCCACCAGATAAAATATTTTATTGGGTATTTTTTACGGTGAGCATCGCACAGGAACGACTCGCACAGAGAGAACTGTGAGCCTGAAGCCAGGCCTAGCAGCGGAATCAACGCACGCACCAAACTGCTTAAAAGCCGCGTTTGGCGAGTTCATTAGAAGGAATTAGTTGCCGGTTGGGACTAATTGGTGATTTCTGCACTGCGACTCGCGTTTGATGAGGCACCAGAGGAGGGCAGGCCCGCAGCTCTGAACTGGCCTCTGAACTCGCCCTCGATGCTTGAACTCCTCCACGAAGTTGGCTTACAAAGCCATGAAGATTTGGGTAAAGTCGATCCCCAGCATGTGGAGTAGGACGGGACGGGACAGGATGGGATGGCATGAGATGGGATGGGATGAGACAGCACGGAGCAGCACAGGACGGACACCAGTCCTGCACCCTCAGAGCTGCCGCCATGGTGGCAGCACCGCCTCAGGGGCGGGCTGTGGAGGCGGGGCCTCTCCTCGGCTCGCCCGCCCTGCCAGCCCTTACGCTGTGCGTCTGACGTCACGGCGCACAGACGCCGCGAGAACGAGGGAGAAGGAGGAAGGAGCTTCTCCGTGCTCGTAGCCGCCATTTTGTCTGTGCGCGCAGGGCGGACACGGAGCTCGCTCGCTTTCTGTTCCAGTTGTAAGTGGTGAGGGCGGCCTTTCTTCGTTCTCCTTTCACCTTCGCTTTTTTCTTCACTCCTTTCTGTTTCCAGGGGGGACGAAGCAGCGGGGAAACGGAGGGGATGCAGGGCGGGGGTGGGGTGGGAGAGCTGCTTGCGTTGTCTCCGCGGCGCGGAGGAGCGCTGCTCCAGGAGGTGTTGAGGGGGAGGAAGATTCTCGGGCAGGAGCTCTGTCGGGGTCTCTGCGGAGGTGCGGAGGGCTGGGGCGGGCGGAGCTGGGCTCACCCGGCCCGGCCGTGCCTGGCGCCCGCCCAGGTGGCGGCGGGGACCGGCCCTTCCTCCCCGCCGCCCCCGGAGGCCTCCCGGGGGAGCGTGGCGTGGAAATGGGCTCGGTGCCCCTGGCTTGGGGCGGCGGGGGTCACCTCCAGGCTCTGCGGTGTCGGACTTTGGCCATCGCAAAGGAATAAGCCTTTGACCTCCTCTGCCTGCCAAGATTTTGGGGAGAGGCATTAAGAAATTGCTATGTCGGCAGCTTTACGGCAGGGCTTTCGTGGCCCTTATGTGTATGGATCTGTTCAAAAGGGGAATGGCTCCTGCTTGAGGAACCTTATGGTAAAATGTGGGAGTGAAAGCTGCCTGTGATATGGATTAGTTCCACATGCTACAGGAATGCATATGTTCGTGGCAGCTGTCAGTATTACATAAGTGAAGTTCTTCGCCGCATAAAATCAGATAGAGTACGTAGTCAGAAACTTTGCAGTGGCTTCTGTCTTAAAATGGACTCTGATTCTGGCCATTTCCTTCTCATTGAAATTTACTGGCTCCTTTAGGGACAGAATTTGTAGTTTTTATCTTAATTTCACTAATGCTGCGTGCATTTGATTGTAGTTAAGTAGCAGTTAGTCTTCAACAAAGCATTTTCTCCGGTTTCCTGTGTCAGCCATCCTTCTTGCCCCCAAGTCCTACTCTGCAGGACAGTTTAATGGTGATTTTATTTAGGTAGTTGTTCATTACAGAGCCTTAGTGCAGCCTGCCTTCTGCCAGATAGGGAAAGAAAAAAAATTCCAAGCAACCATAAGTAGAATTTTCAGTTCACCTATAATTGAGTGGAGCTCTGCACCTCAAAAGTAACTGAAACCTGAGTGTGCTTCAGAACCTGAGTTATGTAAGGTGAAAATAAAGGAGAATGGCTTTGGAGCTGTGTAAGAAGAGAGGAAATTAAAGTATGTAAATGAAACACCAAGTTTCATTTAATTTTTAATTAATTTTAATTTTTCAGGTGTTTCGATTTTTAATTTTTTCAGTTGTTTTTGTTTGTTATTTGCTACATTAGTATATTTCTTTTTTATTAGAATCTCACGTGGGTAAGATTTTGTGAATCATCACTCACCCCAAATATGTATAAGGCACTTATTTTGCACAGTTAATATGTTTTTGATTTTAAAAACTTTGTCCCAGATGTCTGTCTTTTTTAATTTTTTTTTTTAAATACCAGCTTTTCACAGATCTTCTGAAAGTACCAAAAAACCTTTTTTTTTTTTTTTTTCAGAATAGGCCTGTCGTTTGCATGTTCTAGGAGTTTCCATCTTAATGCCTTCTCTTTGTATAGAGGCATTGTTCTCTGTAAATTTACACGGATTTGCACAATTTACACATGATTTACAGTCATGATTTTTCTACTCTATTGCTGTCATTGTCTCTAAACTACTGCTCTCACTGCTTACTGCAGAAAATTTTTATTATCTTGTATAAATTCATTCTTTGGAATTTACTGGAATAGATATAGAAGGTTATTCTTACTTTTAGAAAACTCCTGGTGCAGATGAGTAAACAAATAGCAGTTGGTTTTGTTATGCTTTTTAATTCTACAGCCGTGTTTTACTTTGCCTTTTTTTTTTTCAGTTGTGCATGTACCTGCTTGAACAAAGAATTCCTGCACCTAACATCCAGCAAGAGAAGCTGGTGGGTTTTGTCTTTGGCAAATCAGCTGAACTGTAGAGCACCCACAGTCCTGCATGCTAATAGGGTGCAAAAGTTGTGACTTGGCTCCAGGTGCTCCAAAGATGTGTTAATCCATCAGAGTTCACCGTGGTTGCTGCTAAAAGTGACTGTTTCCTGGTAGTCTGTAAATAGTTTAGTGAGAGAAGTTTTTAGATTAATGGTGCATACTTGATTTTCATGTAGTAACTTTATAGTACAGTAGGCCTAAATCCAGGGTTTTTTTTGTTAGAGGATGTTTGGAGAAGGTTTCTTCCATTAGAAGGCTCTTTAAGGATACTGTTGTGTTTAGTCACTTGAGAGTTTATTTAAAACAGGCTTTAATGACATGTTTGAAGCTATTAAATGAAGATGAGTTGGCCTATTTAATCTTGATTTGTGTTTCATAACAGCGTGAGTGTTGAGATGAGGGAGCTGTGTCTGCTCGCCAAACCAAAATAATGGGGGGAGGGAGCTGAGGAAAGATGAGTGTTTTTAGTTCTGTCATCTTGATCAAACTGCCATTGTTCACTTGCACCTACATGTGTATTTGTTGATTTATAAAAAACTTATTATTATTGTATTTTCCAGTGGGAGATGAGGCATTCAAAGCAATCTCATTGCCCTGAGTGGGACGACAGAAGGAGCTGGGATCAGAGGAAGCACAGTAGCAGCCGCAAACGCAGAAAGAGGTCCCACAGCAGTGGCCAAGAGAGCAAGCACTATAAACCCAGTCGCATTTCAGAAAGGTATAAGACTCTGAACTGAGTAGTGCAAATGTTTTTTACCATGTCTAAAGTAAATGTGCTTTCAGGGTAGGAGTTTTTGAATACCCAGAGTTGTCAGTTCCTTATGGTTTGGCTCACTTAAGCCTGATAAGTAGTTCTTAGCACAGCACCTGAACCATTAAATAGAAATTCTTGAATAAAATGTTACTAGTTTGTCTCAGTGGTGTCAGTTAAATACTGGTATTGAGTACAATCAGTATTAAATTTCAAGTGAAAAGGATGCCTTTTAATTTAATGTGAACAGAAGGAGAAGGTTTGTTTAATTATTTAATGGAATGGTAAGTATGAATTTCTCTTACTAAATTGGAAGTGATTTGTGTTTTCTCCCACATTGCTTTCACTGGAAAGATATGTTTTTCTGTTTTGTCTTGTTGGGTTTTTTTTTGTTTTTTTTTTTTTTTTCTTTGAAAAGATCCAATGGAATTCTTTTAAAGGCTCATATTCATGCTTATTAAAATGCTGGAAGGAGTAGGCGTACAGCAGTAAGGGAACTCTGTGCCTCAGCAGCTTTCTTAATGGTCTGTTTTCTGTGCAAAAAGATCTTTGTTCCAGATACTCTGAGGTTTTAATGTTGGTTGCAGGGCACTTAGAACAATGCTGTTTCTCTCAGTCTCTAGGTTTTAGTTAACACCTGGAGCTTTGAAAGCATAGGAGGGATGATTTCTGTATTGAAAGTGGTTTATCATGTGACTTTTAATGTTGTAATGAGGTTGCTCAGTATAATTTAGGAAGTGTTTCTCCTTTTTAAGTCTGAGTTTCTTACTATGCAATCTGTGGACAGATTGTACATTGTTCATGTGGATGGCTGCCATGTATTTGAGACTGACAATGTTGTTAAATTCCTAATAAAGTAACATCAAAAGCTCCACTATTTCTGGGGAGGGATTCAATTAAAAAACATTTCTGCTGTAAAGACAGATACTGTGTAACTCAGCTCAGGTCACTTATCTTGTTGGAACCTCAAGTTTTTGAAGTGGAGAACATTCACTTAAAATATATTTTCAGTCATTATTTGGACGATAGAGCCATTAATGAAAGAGACCATCATGACCGGAGATATGTTGAGGAATACAGAAATGACTTCTGTGAAGTGTATGACCACAGGCATTATCACAGAGACTATGAAAAGAGTCACCATCATCACTATAGCAAATCCTCTGGTCGGAGCAGGAAAAGTAGTCATAAAAGGAAGCATAAGAGACATCATTGCTCCAGTCACCAATCGCATTCGGTATGAGTAATTTTTAACTTTATTATTAATGAATTAGTGGTAATAGACTTCTTAAATGAGTGCTAGAGCTGCAATTCCTGATCCACGGTACTTAAAGAAATAC
>VZTT01059537.1:12408-23001 GCA_013400855.1 Buphagus erythrorhynchus | reverse complement strand
TTTCTGGCATTTGCGTGGTATTTTTAAAATGTGTCTGCAGCTTAATTACCTTTTGAAGCTCCAGCATGTCTCTGGTCCCCATTCTGAGCTCTGCCATGATCTGCTGGAGTCTGAAAGAAGCTTCAGGAGCAAACAGGAGTGGAAGTCTGGCCACCCAAGGTACTGCAAAGTCAAGCAATGAGGAGTGAAAGGAGCTCATGAATTCCCACACTGAGGGAATTGCTGAACTGGCCTTTCCAGCATCACTCATCTGTGTACCTCAAAGTGCTTTACAGGATCTTCCTCAGCTGTGTCCATTCTCTGGGATGCTTCACTCCTCAGGAAGTCATCAGGAATCCCTCAGAGCATGATGTCATACGTGCACACCCTAAATGGTCTGAGTTTAGTGAGTAATCAAGCATCCTTGAAGAAGCAAAGTGAATTTAATTCAAGCTCATTTTAAAATTTATTTTTAACTTATTTTTATTTTATTTTTAATGGCCCCTGGTGTGCTGAACAGCACAAAGAATATCATGTGATGAATTCTGATTGATAATCAATGGATGCTCTGGTGAACTTACTACATGAAATCACAACAGACGACCTGACACTTCCATGCATATCCTTCCTTTTTGAAGTATTCTGCCTTCCAGGCTGGCATTCTCCTTTTCTGTGCTTCAGTCCCCAGGGGGCTGGGAGATTGAATTTAATGGTTAGCTAAGCAAGGATGAGCTGAGCTCCGCTCATGTTAACTTAATCATTGTTCTCAATGAGAAAACTTAATTTGAGAGTGTTTATGCACCTTGTTTAGCCCAGTAACTGTAAATATAATATGCAAAAAAGGGATTGTTTTGAGATCCCTTACTGATCACATATAATTTTATTTAATGCAGAAATCCCTGGTTAAGGATTTGCAGTCTTTGGTGAGTTGCCTTGAGATTTTGAACCACTTGGAATCACACAAGTCACATTTAAGACTGCTCATGTAATAGATAAATCTGCTTTTTAATTGGCATGATTTTACATGTCACAGCTCTTTACGTGATACATTCCTGATAGTTACATATATTTAATTGTAATGAAGCATAGGTTTTAATGCTGAATTCTTTGTGCAAATTCTGCTGGCCCAGGCTATGATATCATCATGAAGGACATGGTAGCACATAGCAGGAGCAGTTGGCATCCTTTAGTGTAAACCCAGGCCTCAGTGATTAAATTCTACCAGAGCTAACAGGAAGATGATTAATGGGTACTGTGGAGACAAGACATCCCAGGAACTCATAACTGAACTAGGGGTGGAAGTGCATGACCCTGCTGCTGAGGCCTTAAGCAAACCCTTTTCCTTCCCTGTTTTTCAGCCAGTCCTCCGACCAGTGCCTGTCTGACTCCAGTGAGGGGATTTAAATCACTCTTCAGGTGCACAAGTTTCTCACTTTTCATCTTACAGTTCTCTCCCCCACCCTGCTGAGGGAGAGAGGGTAACTGCTCCTGTGGTGCTCAGTTCCTGACTGGGAGGCAACACTCCATACCAGTAAGGGGACCAAAGGAGAGATGTGTGTGCATGGCAGGCACTGAGACAGAGAGAAAAAGGTGTGAAAGCAGAGCAGTGGTTTGGGGTCATCCTTGGTGATAACAAACCATTGCAGCATTTCAACTGCATTATCTGACATCCTTATGAGAAGAGCACAAGCAAAGCCCAGGAAGCAGCTGTAAAACAAAGCAAATATTCACACAACTTTGGCTAATAAGAACAAAAATGTATAAGTGGAAGGTCTAAGATACCCAGTGCCCACAACTTCTGGCACTGGGACAGGGACCATGTCCAGCACCAGCATTGCGTTAAAGCTCTGCCAGTGCCTTAGGTCTCAGGTAAACCTGAATAAGTAAATAATACTCAGATGATTTTATCTGAAGATACACACAGTGCTCCCCAGGCATGGAGCCTCAAACAGTTTCTATGAAGGAGAAGCAGGAATGAAGTTTCCTTTCCTACAGGCTTTAAATGAGCCCAGGTTATTTCCCAAGTCAAGCTGTATCAGTGAGTGACACTTCCCAAAATGGAATTTTTGCAACCTCTAAGAAGGCCTGGTTAAAGCAGCAGTTACCCATTTGTGTAACCTTTGCTGCTGATAATTGAGAGTGTACATTGCTCAGACAGCTTGGAATTAGAATTAGGCAGAGGGACCTTTCAAAGAAAATATATAAAAAGCTTCATTCTGAGTCCAATTAGAGCTAAGGTCAATCTTCTTTAGCTCATCTCATTAGTGCTCTCTGGCAGCAAAACTTACTTCAAGACTCAAATATTTGATTCTTGGATATTTGTTTTGAATGGACAAGTCAGCTCTTAGGGGAGGTGTCATCAAGATGTAAAAAGTCACTTAAGCTAATTACTGTACAAATAACATGTACTTTTACATAATTTTCCCTTCTCCTATAATGGATGTAATCCATTCATATATCCATGTAATGCCTATCCATATAATGGATCGAACCCTGCATGAAGTCAATCCCTTTTTTCCAGTAGCCTCTGTGTCTTTCACTCTGTTGGGAGTTGATGCCTTACATTGAGGCTTCATGAATATCCTGTTGCCAAATGAGGAACATCTGAAATTCATTGGGAAAAATAAATAGGAAAATAAATCCAGGTAAACACCCCCAGTTTGATAAATACAGTGGAGTTTATGTTCAGGATCACCACATATATACAATGATAAGTTTGACTGAAATCCTGTGAAATCTAACTTCATGAACTGTGTTATTGTAGCTACACAACAGAAATAAATACAGAAGCAATTCATATTCCATAAGAATACTGGGAGATAAAATGTATTTCCCTTCCTGGGTGTACCTAGAATATGTAATGGGATATAGATCTGAGTACTCATTTATTTCCTTTATTTCTTTCTTTATGTCCTTACAGGTGCTGAATTATTTAAGCACCTTGAATTCCAGACAAAAATCTCTACACCAGAGCAAGCAACCAGGAGCAATCTTGCTTGTCTTGGAGTCAATTCCAAACCTCTCAACTGCATGCTCAGGAACTGGAACTCAGTACATCCAGGTTATTTTAGAAGTAAGTCCCTTTCAGATCCTCCCCTCCGATCCTCAGCCAAAACTGCATTTTCTTCCACAGATATCTAAAGCCTTGGACCCTTCCTGGGTGAGATGTCAACATTTTTTCTTGAAAATTTGAAACAAAAATCAGGTGGTTGGGATAACCCTCAATCCTAAAGTCACTTGAGGGTTTCCAGTCTTCATATGACATTTTTCATGATGTTTATTGAAGAAGTTTCAAGTCAGAGATTTTTTTTCTGGTTTTTATTTTATTTTGTTATTGTTTTTGTTGTTTTGTTTGTTTTGTTTTTTTTAAATACAGTAGTTTCAGCAATTAGATAGAAACACTTTGTGTCTTGTAATGAAAACTCTGAGTTAGAGCTCATGAATCTTTTAAACTGCTGTTTAACAAGCATTAGAGTAAAAGACTTTAGAGGAAGTGAGAAATGGGTCCCCCTGGCTGCTGCTGCCATGAAGGAGCAGACATCCAGCCTGTTCCAGGCGCTTTCTGCCCCTTTAAGCCACAAAGAGGACAGGACTGGGAGGAGATGCTGGTAGAAGAGATTTTTCTGAGCATTAGGCAGAGCAGATGTAACAGAACAGGATTCAGCACTTCTACACAAAACAAATGTCTTTGCATTAAAGCTACAGCCTTTCAAAATTTTATCTTTACATCTCATTTCATTACTGGGCCTGCATTTCCTGTCCCTAGACATGCCAAATTACTGTTTCTAAGATGCAGATGATACAACTATCTCCAAGTGAAATTAAGTTTTCCAAGCAGTCCTTTCTTTGACTTTCTTATCTTTACTTTATTCTCCTTCTCACTCATTTCATGTATAAAACTGACATCATGTAAATTTTGACTGAGGTAGCCTCCCAAAGCAATCTCTAGCTAAGGGTCACCGCTGCTCATATGTTCTATATGTCTTTAGAGTTTTATTAGTAATCTTAACTCATTTCCTTTGTTTCGGTAGAAGGAAAATTGAAGAGAATTGTTTAGTGGATATTAAAAACTAAAACACAATGGACCCCATATATCCAATTTAAGTGCTACAGACATGAAAAGTAGATATATATGAAAAGCAGGGAGTGTCTTTCATAAATGCTTCATGGTTCACCTATTTTATTTCAGTGATTCAGAATGCTGAGGCATGGCTTTCAGAGAGGATTACTATATTGGTAAAACAGATAATTTTCCATGGATTTTACTATGAATTCTACTAAAGTACTACCACAGAATGGTTTGTTTTGGAAGGGACCTTAAAGATCATCCCATTCCACCCCTGCCATGGGCAGGTACCCCTTCCACTACCCCAGGCTGCTCCAAGCCCTAATGTCCAACCTGGCCTTGGACACTGCCAGGGATCCATGGGCAGCTACAGCTGAGTAATAACTCATAAATTTAAAACTGTACTTAATCCAATGGAAAATCATGCTAACATGGTCAAACTCTTAAGGAACTCTAGTTAAAAAGGAGAAAAGTCTTGAATATGTGAACGAAATGGCTTAAAGATACTTCACAGAAATAAGATAAATTGTAAAACAGAATGAGTATGAATAAATTTTTATATATATAATTTAATGTTTTCTAATAATTCCATAGGAAAAAAAAGAATGGTGAAAAAATAGATTAGTTTAGATGAAGCTTTAGGTTAGAAATTGTTTGTTTTACCTCAGGAAGAAGAGGCTACTACAAGGAGAGATGACAAATTGTGTCTGTTGGGAGTTCTGAGACTGCACATACAGAGAGGAACACAAAAAGAGTTTATTGGGCTTGGAGGTGGCAGCAGAGCTAATTTGTGGGCAGGCTGTGACTGTGTGTAGAAAGCATTAGGAAATGTCAGGGTTTGGGTTCATTGATCAGGACTGTTATCCCCATTGGAATTAGGACTATGAGAGGTGGCTGGAGAGGTGTCAGGGGTTGCGTTTCCTTCACGGTACAGGCAAGGTTTATGGCCCTTTTGCTATTTTTTTTTTCTAATTGTGAAAGCTAAGGGGAAAAATAGAAATCAGCTGCTTGGTGATGGGTTTTCCACAAAATCCTCACATGCTTCCATAGGCATGGTTTTCATTCTGCTTGTTGAGGATATTTTGAAAGAAAGAAATAATATGGGGTTTTGGAAAGAATGAACAATTTAAGGATAGTCTCTAAGCAGCCTGCAGCCTTATGTGTTATACAGATGAGTGCAGGGAGTACTTTTATTGTTTTTCTGAAGGGTAAAAATAATATTTAATGGAAGAGGCAAAAGTAGCTCTTTCCCTTAATTATAGTTGGAAATGAACTAGTGAAAGAAAGACTAATTCTGAAGCTACAGCTGGAAGCATGGCGCCATTTTGGCCTTGAAAGGGGATACAGGAGACCTTTTAATTCCATTTGGTCAGGAGGGGAGAGCAGAGTGAGAATTTTGTATAATTCAAAATGTAGTAATAGCTATTAATATAATATGTTACTGGTATGCAAATAGGTTTGAAATCCTGAAAATCAAAAGCAACCTTGCTTTAAGAACTGTTAATTTTTCAATGGTCAAAATATCCTTCACTTTTATATCTCGTCTATATCATGAATACACTTCAAGAGCATTTTAACATATATTATGAATACATTTTCAATTCTCTCAGGTGCTACCTTTATCTTTTTTTAAAAAAACACTGGCCTGTGAATACTGAACTGGATGAATGCATGAGAAAAAAAAGAGAATGATTTGTTATAGTTTCATTTGTAATGGGATGTTTGTGAATGAAAATAAAAATAATAGACTAACGGATGCCACAGAGGATTTTTGCTTACATTCTCAATTTGTCTTCCATTTTTTATATCTGTATATTCTGTTATTCTATATTCTGTACAATCTCTACAATCTATTTTTTTATACTTACGTATTAGGTAACAAAACAAAATACTTGTCCTATACAATGCTATTCATTGAAAATGGTATTCAGTTTTTGAAGTGTTTCTTAAATCATTAATTAAATTATTAACTAAAGCACACTGAAAAAGTATTCAACCAGTGCAAATTGTTAGAGTGAGAGTTATATGATTAAGAAGCCATTTGCTTCAATGATTCTAAGTCTAAATGTAGGATTTGAAATGAAAAGAAATTACTTCTTACTAAGTGAAAATGTGTAAAAAAAATTTAGCAGAATTATCTCCTAACTCTAGTGTTCAAGGACATCAGAAATGCCTCACTAAAAAAGTTCTTCCAAGGGACTCTTGCTCTAGTCTTCATGATGTCAAGACTAATTAAGTTGACTGTACATGCAAAACCCAACCTCCCCTATTCGTTGAGTAACCTCTCCCAGCATGCCCAGGCCAAGTGATCACTATGGCAACAAATCATTCCCAAATCCATCAGCACCGCAGCGATGTGCATGATCCATCTTCTGGCATTATTAATAAATTATCCTTGTGGAAACATTGGTTCTTGGTGTGGTGCACTGCAGTTAGGGGATGCAGGGGCATGGGAAGCTGTGTGTGAGGGTGTACCTGGGATGTTTCCAGTGTATTATTTCCTGTATATCCATTTTTATGAAGTAATAGCAAAGTTTGGGAGGGTAAAACTGGCACTGAGAATAAAATGCATGGACTAAGACGCAGCATGAATTAGAGGAAAACCAGTGTAACATGGTCCTCACACCAACGCATCCCTGGCTTCTTACTCACTGGCTGAAAACTGCTCACCAGCCTTCCTGTGATTCTTATCACCCGGAAATGATAAGTACAGCCTTTTACCAATGCAGACAACCCCCTATTGGATTGACTTCTAATTATATAATCTGCAAGCTGCAAAAGCAGAAATGGCTGAAATGAGCTTCACATCACATCTTGCCTTAACCCTCCTAGAAAAAAAAGCAATTTTGATTACTCAAAGTACCTGAGAATGTTTCACTTATGCCCTTTATTGCTAAAAATCTAATAAACTCCTTCTGTTAAAGGGATTAGTAATACCTGCACTGTCTTCCAATATTTTTCCATATCAGCCAGCAGCAATCTTTTTTTTATTTTTTTTCTGTCTTGTGGAACCAATATTGAGCTAGTTCCTCTTCCTTCAGGATTGCTGTAGTGTTCTCTCACACATCTTACAAAAACCCTGTGTAGTTTCACTTATCTCAGAAGGTGATAATCAGTCTGATTAAAGGTGAGTAAATGTGACTCTACATCAGGTACCTCCTGGACTACAAAATAAATTAGGAGTAGCAATGACTTTTCTGTGGTTCAACCTCTAAGTGTGGAATCTAAATTCTGGAAATGGAGGTGAGGGGAAGGATTTAATACAACTATATGCAACTATCTCCTTATATCTCATAAAATCGTAAAATGGTTTGCATTGAGAGAGGCTTTAAACTCTTCTTGTTCTACCCCTTGCTATGGTCAGGGACACCTCCCACTGTCCCAGGCTGCTCAAGCCTCAGTGTCCAACCTGGCCTTGGGCACTGCCAGGGATCCAGGGGCAGCCACAGCTGCTCTGGGCACCCTGTGCCAGGGCCTGCCCACCCTGCCAGGGAACAATTCCTTCCCAAGATCCCATCCAGCCCTGCCCTCTGGCACTGGGAGCCATTCCCTGGGTCCTGTCCCTCCAGCCCTTGCCAATTGTCTCTCTCCATCTTTCCTGCAGCTCCTTCAGGCCCTGCAAGGCCACACTGAGCTCACCCCAAAGCTTCTCCTCTCCAGGTGAACAATCCCAGCTGTGCCAGCCTTTCCTCCCAGCAGAGCTGCTCCATCCTCTGCTCATCCTGGAGCCTCCTCTGGGCTCTCTCCAGCAGCTCCAGCTCCTTGCTGTGTGAGAACCCCAAGGCTCTTATGCGTCTGTGATGATCCTTTCCTCTGATGGTGTAAATTGTATCATTTTGGTGTCTTCCTTTTGGGAATGTGCCACACCCTTAGATTTTGGAGACATTTTTTCATTTTTTTTCTTTGCTTGCTTATACACTGAATTTGCATAAGTGTGAATTATTTCAGGGAAGCTGCTGTGATTGATCAGTGTGTCAGAGAAGGGGCAAGTTATTGTTCCTAGAGCTCAAGCCTTCCTGTTATAACCATCTTATACTACAAGATGATTATATCCAGTTTATGTAGTTAGCCCCAAAGCCACAGAAGAGACCATACAAAAATAGCAAACAAGAAAAATTCGGTGTTGTTGCTGCACCAATGGGAGCAACAGTTTGAGGTAAAACATATGCTGGATAGTCACTAACTCAATTTAAAGGAATATCTGAGATAAATGCACTTTGATCAACAGAAACTGGAGTGGCGTTTTTTAAAATCCAGCTGACAAACTGTAAGAAAATAGAGAAAAAAATGCATAAATCTGATTTTTAGACTATAGACAGATAATTCATGTGTATACAGCAGCTGGAAGCTTTTGTTTGATTCCTATGAGCATCACAAATGTTGTAGATTGAGCAATGGTTGGTGAATAGGAATTCTGTACTCAACAAACTCCTGAAAAACAGACAAAAAATGTCTGTGTGCTTTTCTGTCCCTCATCTGTAAGGGAGAAGGAGCTGGAAATGCTCCTTTGAGTAAAGGCCAGTTTTTATTTTATTAGACAATGCAAGGGACAGAATAATGTGCTTCACTTTGGAAACCCCAGGGCTTTGTAAGAGCAGGACAGATTTGTGATGCATTTTATGTCATCAGCCAGCTCTGTTTTGGACCCAGGTAGAGAACTCTGGTTTGTGTCCATGCTATCTTCTAGCTTATCCTGTGGAAATGGCAAACTGTAAAGCAGGAGTTCTTTAATGTGCATGTTGGGGAACCGATTTTCCTGCTGAGATCTCCCTTCATAAGGGATAACATGAACCTGTTTCGTAGGTCATAACCTGAAACTGTACAAACTGTGTTAATCTGACAGGACTCCATGAGTTTGGCCAGTTACTTCCTCTGGCACAGTGTGGCAGTGGTTCAGACTGATAAATAATCTGTTTTTTCAGGAGAAATAAAAAGGGCTATCTACCTGTACGCCCAGAAGAATGTAGTGCAGGATAAGGAGGTGTAATGAAAATGTTAATATATATATTTCCTAGTATGCCTGATAAAATGTAATATGAAAACCTATTGTTAAAAGGGGGGAAGTAAAGTGTTCACTAAAGTGTCTGTGGGGCTTTATTAATTTTATAATGAGGTATTTCTACTGGCACCCTCACTCTGAGGAGCTCCTGAGATCCCATTCAAATTGTCTTCTGATACCCCTTCTGAAATTTCATGGGTTTTTTTTATCCTGGGCTTGTAGAGGGGAGAATAAAACCATGTGTGTGAGAGCAGGGAGGCTTTGAGAGCTCTTTGGGTTCTTCAGGTGGCTTTATCACTCCCAATCTCTTTTAATTGAACTCCTTACTGTAAGGTAAAACCTGTATCAAATAGGTGACCTGCCATGCATATAAAATTCATAAACAAAATATCCAGAATCCCCTTTTTCCCTTACAAGATAAACCTGAGAGTGCAATCTAATAATTTCCTGGAATGTAATTAAGTGGCAAGGTATTTGCTCCCACATAAACTTCCCCTAAGGAGCTGAGATAACGTGGTCGGTAGAATTGCTTGAAAGGTGATGAATTTGAACAAACCAGACAAAGCAAGAATAGAAAGCTAGGGAGAAGATTACATTAATTGTGCTTATAGAGGGCTTCAAAGGGTCAAAGGCATTGAATTCAGCTGCAATAGAAGCAAATCCTACACATCTAACAGACAAATAAACATTATTTCTCCCATGAATTAAGCATTAAAAAAATGAACAAATATTTAATCACTGTTCAGAATGAAGAGAATATGTTCTTTGAGGAACTTATAAAAATGAAAAAAGAAGAAATAGTTGGAGACTGTATGTTAAGCCAACATTTAAATTCTGTACTAAGAATCAGCAGCTACCTGTATGTATAATGAGGCAACAATATAAATTCAATACATAAATCACTGAGGCAGAAATGGGGCTGGGATCTGAAAATGGCTGGTTTTGAACAGGATACAGGAAGAGATTTATATCATAGTCCAGCAGATGATAAAACTATTAATAAAGTTTTCAATAAATATTTTTAATGGCTTTTTTTCCTCCTGTGTATTTTTCTGCTAAATTTTTACGTTTGCCCAGAACTTTACTCAGGAAATCATTATATCACTGTCCTGGTTTCACCTGGGGAGGAGAAACTCAGAGAAAAGTTCTCTCTGTGAGAACTCCCTCTGGGAGCTGATGAGACCAACTGGAGGCTGGTTTGGTTATTGACAGCCTGAAGAACCAATTGGAGAAAGTTAGTTCGCTCCGTGAACACACATTTTGAAGGAGGTAACCGGGAAAAGAGGTCTCTTTCTTTTGCGGCAGCAGTGCAGGTAACACCGGCCCAGCCTGGCTCCACTGCAGGCCTGCGGGCCTGGGGGTGGGGGCAGGCCCGGGCCGGGCCCCTGTCCGGGGAGCTGGCATGGCCCGGCAGGGAGGAGGAGGGGTGGCCATGCACAGTGGCCAGAGAGATCCAGGGTGGCTGATTAAAATCCTAGCTACTCCCCCCTCCTTTTCCAGCCCGGCCGAGTTTTTGAAATCTTGGCACAGCTCCAGCATTGCAGCCTTG
>VZTT01059537.1:0-11919 GCA_013400855.1 Buphagus erythrorhynchus | reverse complement strand
TTTTTATACCCTTTTAAGTTTTAGGCCTGCCTTGCTCTTTGCTCCTGGTTCTGTCTCACAACAGAAAATAAGTATATTTAAATTGGCAAATCAAAACTATGACATTATTTGGTGCATTGGCCGGGAATCGAAAAATTAAACCAAGACAATCACCTTTTCTAGTTGGCCAGGCATATAACTCGAGGATGTCTTTTAAACTGGAAACTTCCACATTTCCTTCAATATTTTCACTCAGACTTCCTATTTTTCTTTTGCTTTCCCTGTCAGCATTTATTCTTTTTAGATGCTTCTCTTTTCTTTCTGTCCTTCCATTTCTTTTACTTGTGGCTGATGTTTATGAGTGGGATCTCTTGAGTCCCACTACAACTGCGAGCTCAGCCTGAGTGGTTCTGACTTGAAAACCTGGATCTAAGGCAGCATTTCCAGCCTAGGACACTTAGGGTTTCAGCAAGAATCTCATCTGAGATAAAACTCCTACAGATTAGCTCCAGGAAGGTGCAGCCTGATCCTGTCTGTGAGTGCTGCCTGTTCCTGCTGGAGCTCATTGGTGCTGGCTTTGCTATTTAATTATTTCCTTGAGGTATCCCAAGTTCCCTCCATTTCAGTCTGCTGTCACTTCTAATAAATGAAGACCTTGCTGGGAAATTAACTGATTGGATTATTGGTAACACAGGGTATTTATTTTAAACACATGATACAAAATTACTTTACTTGTGGATTCTTAAGTGTTATAAGTTTAAGTGTTTTTTTAAAAGTGTTAACGTTTAGCATTCTCTTGCTTGTTTTAGGGTTTTAGATTATTTTTCATGCTTAGTATTTTAGTTTATTTGGAGTTAGTCTCATTTGCACTAATGAAAAGCAATAATGATTTTGTTTCAATTTGGATAGCCCAATGTTTTTGACAAAATCAAATATTTCCCTGTTCAGGTACTTTTAAAGTAACACACTAACAAATATTTATATCTTATAGAGCAAATAATTGCATTTGCTCTGTGTTAAAACATTTTCTGAGTTTCATGGATTTTAGGCATCGGCCACAGGACAATCCAGTTCAGGCCCTAGACAGTGTTAGGACAGTGAAGGATGAGAAAATGATCGTTTTCTAAATTTTACTTAGATAAAATCAGTATTATCCACTGACAATAATATCCAGTCCCATATGTTTTAATACAAAGGCAGTTTGTGTCATGTCCTGTGTGGCACTTGGACAATTTGGGGCTGGTATCAGTGTCAATGACACCAAACTGGGGGGGATAAACAGAGTGACCCTTCAGTGGACCTTAGAAGGGCTGGAGAAATGGTCTCGGTGGCCTCCTGATGTCCCTTCAACCTGAATTGTTTCATGGCCCTGTGATTCTCTGTTCTGTAATGATGCTTTGTACAAGCTCTGAGTCTGACAGGATTTTTAGAACACCTGAGATGAGCTGACACCATCTCTCCTCATTAAGAGACTGATAGAGTCAGCTGGTCCATTTTGGAAATCTAATCTGAAATGCCATTTATTTAGCCCATATATTTGTTCATTTTTTTCCAATGACTTCCACTGGTTTTGGTGGCAGCTGTGAGGCCTCTAGTTTGGATTGTAGGCTGTGAGAACAGCTAGGAATCCTCTGGAAAAGCCATGGGAAGGACTTCTGTGTCACAGATAATAGAGTCAGATTATATTCAGATGCTTTAATACAGACTGTAAACCAACCTTCCTGATCCCTGAATATCCTGCCTCTTTCATTATTCATTTTTCACCTCATACAACAAGTGGAGCAGAAGTTCTCTGAACAGCATCCTTCAGTGCACTTTAATCAAGTCAACAAAACATGTCATGAGTCCTGGGGGAAATACTGGGACAAACATGCAGGGTGCCACAATCCTGAATGTAGATCATTCCCAGCCATTGGCTGCACAGAGTTTAATGATGGCATTTGTTGTCTTATAATAGTACTGGAACACAGATTTTCAGCATTTGTATTCTTAGATTTAAGGAAAATGAGCTGGACTGTGAGCACACATGGACTCCTAGGGCTGTTATCAGCGAGATAATGTATTTGGTGCACTAGGGCCATGCTGGCCATAGAGGAAGCAGCAGAACCCAAACCACCTGCACAATAAGTTGTCATCCACACACAGACAATGAGTTTCACACACAGTAAAGTGGAAGTCATCCATAGATTGTTTTCCAGGCTCTAGTATGTAAAATTTTTATGAACAAATTAAGGTGGGGGTGTTGTTGTTTTAACTTCCTATCTTATCTTTCATGCCCTCCAAACCGCTGCTATTGTGTTTTCTCTGCCCTTGCATGGGAGACCAGAACATTTCTCTGAATGATCTGGCTCGGATCCAGAGACCTAAAAGCACTTGGAGTTTTGACCTCAGCCCCTGGGAACGGCTGCCAACGCTGAGAGAAGAATTACAAGCCACAAAAGTTTAGATAGTGTAGAAATAAAGTAGTTGTAGGGTGAAATTTAAAAATGTACAGGGGGGTTTGAGGGGACAAGATGGAGGAATCTGGGCGTGCCCTGTCCTTCTTCTTCTTACCCTTCATCTTTCTCTGGGGTGGTGGCATGCTTTNTTCAAGAAATCAGAGGATCCGAGAGCTGGGAAAAGAATTCCCTGGATCTTGGGGTCAAACTGACCTCGAGTTCCCACACCCTTGCTTCTCTCTCCCTTCTGATAACCCTAAACACAGTCTCTAATTCTCTTTACACTTGTATATTGTACATAGAGACTTTCCCTGCTCCAAATTGCTTTCCCATTTCCACCTTGCTTTTGATCTGCTCTGTTTCTCCACTGTAGTCCTTTTCCTCAGCTTACAGGATTTATTTCCTAATTATTGCTTCCCATTCCCACTCTTTTTGCATTGCTACATTTTGATATGTACCTCTCTGCCTTTTAATTAATCGGCCTTAATCTTCTGCACAGATCTCCTTGCAAAAATATTCCAGTCTTCCTTTGTTCCAAGTTCTTGCCTCTCTCCAACAATTTGTGCCAATTTTACTGCTCCAAACTGGCATCCTTGGCTCCATACCTTTGATATTTATGAGACTTTGATATTAACCCCTCCATTTTTATTTTTTTTTCTTGCTGGGAGAAGTTGAAAAGCATGCTATTTTTCCTTAGTTAAAATAGTCCATTTGACCTACAGTTATCCAGAGTCATAATCTTTGAATTCTTAAAGAAATTTGGGTTTGAGGGACCAGTAATTATCTGTTGGGCATAGGCAAGATGCAATTTTCAATGACTAGAGGTGTCACACTTGGGTGACTTTCAAGAGGATGGCAAAAAGTGGCACCCTTGACATGCACAGCAGTCTCTGCCAAATCTCAGAGTTAAAAATGACACAAATGATGGAAGATAAGGTCACCATAAGTTTTGTAACAAGGGGAAAAGTTATTTTCCTGACTCTTATTTTCAGAAACTGATGAACTAATTCCAGACATTTTTCCAAGAAAATGGAATATTTCAGCCCAGACTGAGTATAACTATAATCAACACAAACTGTTAGTAGGAATGTTGGGCAGTTTTACCCATACTGTGGGTAAAACCTTCCCTTCTTCCTTAAGTAAACATCCACTGGAGTTAGCCATAGTCCCTGTAGGATTAAAGGATTATGGATAAGAACAATAACATCTCTTCAGGAAAACATTCAATCTTTTTCTCTATTTCACTTTACATTTGATCCAGATGAAACTATATTACAGTGTGACACTTTAAATCTATTTGTTTTAACCAACAGATTAAGTAAAAAAATTACCTGCCTCAAACCCACTCTTTAAAAATATATCAGTCTTTACAAAATGAAGTAACTGCTAAAGAAATAACTTTGAATTTAATCCAACATTATATACCAAGTGTATCACTTTCATGCTGTCATAATACCAATGAAAGAGATGTTCAAAGAGTTCTGCTGAGGAAAAAACATCGTAAGTGTGAATCTAACTTTTCTTCTCTTTAAGAATCAGAAAGTAATTTGTAATTTAAAGAGCTTTATAAACTCAAGGAAAGTTTAGGAAGCAGGAATCCTAACCCACAAATCCCACTAAGTTTTTGTAATTCAGGTTATTCTGATAGGTTGTTCCGAAAGGAGACCTTTCCCAATATAATTTAGGAAAGGAATTGTCTTTCATCTCAGGACAAGACAGGTCTCTTTGATTTAATAAAAAAAAGTCATAAGAAATTCAAAGTCTTCTTGTGTTTGTCCAGGAGAAAAAATAACCAGGCAGATTAATTTTCAGTTAGCAAGTGGCACTGAGGAGAAGTAACCTGGCTTTTGATATTGATTAGCACAACAAAGGAAAAATACAGATAATACTTCAGGTTTCTTTTGTAGCCGAATTAGTGTGTCAGGTTTAGGATGATAATCAGGAGTGATTAATAGGATCACTGTTATTTTGGAACACAGTTTGAGGTAGATGTGATTGAAAACATGACGGCAGTGTCAGATTTTTTCCCTGTGGAACTCCAGGATGATGCTGTTGCTCTCCAATTTCCTCTGCTGTGTTAACTTCTAAGCAAAAGTCATTTCCCCATGTGAGCAGGGAGAGCTTCAAAATCTCTGTTAATGGGTGGCTGTGGAAAATACAGCTCTTAAGTCATGAATCCAACCTGCCATCAAATATGTATTTAAAGGAGTTTGGTTTTATTTGAAGGTATACCTTTTCTGTCTCTTTCCCTTGGCTCAGTAGTTTTACAACAAGGTCAAAGGTATGCAAAATCATCAGAGAAAAAGAAACCAATCTGTTTAAAGTCTGTCAGCTTTTCAAGTTTTATGTCTTCCCTTCATGACTGTTACTAAATCATTTAGGATTATCATCCTACTTTACATAGGCAGCCAGGGAAATTTTGTCCCAAGTCTAAATTAATATAAGATTTTCAATCATTCAAACGGATTCGTATGGGTCATTTTATATCAATTACTAGAAACACAAAATTATATCCATGCTTATTATATTGCTACCTGTTGAATTGAATGGTATTTTCAAAAATGGTGTTCAAAAGAAAGATGAAATTATATTTAGAAAGAAGAACATTCAAATGTACCACAGGGAGGTTAGGACCTGGTAAGAACAGGTCCTTAAGTAATTTTCTTCTTTGTTCAATTCAAAATCAAAGTATTCTATATAACATAACACTGAGTAAATGTGATTGGATAATTAAAACAATTTTACAGTTCTTCACTTTTATTTAAAGGATGGTTATCTCTTTAGAGTAATCTCTCCAAGTGACTGCGTGCATTTTATAGCTGACATTTTCCCCTATTGTTACATTTTTCACATAACAAGATTAATTTTTCTTTAATGATTCCCTGCATCATCCCTCAGCCAAGGAGAGTGGGGTTGGCCCAGTGTCCTCACCTCTTCCAGCACAGCCTATGTAATGGTAATGAGAGTAGCTGCTGCAGGAGGCAGGTGATGGCACAGTAACTCCTGTCCCACAGCTGGGGAGCGGGAACAGCAACACCCAGCCTCTGCCCCTAAGAGAAAGCTGGAGAACCCTCCCAAAATCTCCAGGGCTTCCTCTGCAGTCCTCTCCAGCCATTTCCCCAGCCCCTGAGGGGCTACAGCAGGGTGAGGGATAAAGAAAAACGCTTCTTTCAGTATTCTGCAGGGATCTTTGTGAGAGGGTGGGCTGGGCTGTGATGGGGGATGAGAGGGGTTCAAGGATAGAAGATGGACTGGAAAACTGGGAGAGAAAGAGGAAGGGAAATCCCCAGTTCTGCCCGTAGATCTGCTGTGATTTATGGTCTCCTGGTCCCTCCCAGCTGCTCATACTGCTTGGGACCCAACAATGTTGTACAATCCTTCCCTCTCTTTGTCTCCCACTAGATTCTGGTGACATTTCCCTGCTCTCCTACGCAATGCCAGAAATTGAAAGTGGTTTAAAGGATTGAGAAGTCCTAGATATGCTCTGGCACATCTATTGGCCATTTTTATCTGGCACTGATTCATATCATACAGGAACTTCAAGTTCTGCCCGAGCTGCAGCGAAAGCCATGGAGGCATGGACACAAACCCTGTGTATATGTGTGTATATGGACAGAAACCCTGTCTCTCTATTAATATGTCTATAAGAACGATTTGATAAATGTTGCTAGATCTTCAAGAGATCAGGAAAATATTTTTGCGGGAGTGCACTTGGAATTCAGTAATGTTACTATCCTGAAAGTTGCTGTTGCCAGGCAAAGCTTATTTGCTTTAAAAGAAATAGAGTTAGTTTGGATCTAAAATTATCTTTATATGGAAACATACAGGCTATGGTAAGGAGAAATCTTTAGCTGAGCAATACCAGCTGAACAATGTACAGTGCTTGTGGAAAACAAGTACCAAAGCAGGTAAATAGGAAAATCTGCATGAAATTGTGTGGGAGGGGAAGTTACTTTTGCCTTCAAAATGAGTTTTGCACTCTCCCTGTATATCTCTTTAACCTAATTAGTGCATTGGCAAAATTGTTGATGGTGAAGTTTTCCACTTAATTTTAAATTCTGTGAAAAAGACTAGCTTTTGAGAAGCTGAATACATATGAGGGAGATTTTAAATATCATCACAATAACAGCCTTATTAAATTCAGGAGTATTGAATCACTGTGTGACCATTTCTTATAGTTACCCATCTCTTACAAACCAATACTTGCTGACTTGCAAGGGTTTTATGGGCCATCTGATTCAAAGTTTGGTTATTAAAACTTTATCTTAGTAATGTAAGGGATATTAAGTCCTACCCTTCCCTGTGTGCTCTGAATCAGTCTCTGATTTTTGCACAAAAGCTTGATCTGAAGCTGATAAAAATAAAAATTCATAGCAAAATGTGTTGTCTGCATTTAACATGACATCATATGATCTAAAAAATCCTTGGAACAATTGCATATTGTGGCTTTCAGGGAACAAGGACTCAACAGGAACAAATAAAGGCGTGAAACTGAGGTGACCAGCAGAAAGGATGGATTTATAACAGCTCACTGTAGCGTAGTAGGTTACACAAGACAGTAGGCAACAAAAGAAAGTAGTAACTGTTCAATTATTTTAGTTAAATTACTTTGTTGCCCAATGGACATTTGTGTGGTATCTAACAAAGTTTTAACAATTTAGATTCCAATTTCCTGGTGAGAACTCCCCAAATAAGGTACTACACTATCTTCAGGGCATTAGTCCTTTTGAAATGACTGATCCTGCTAAATGGAAATTAGAAAAATAATTCATTTTTTTACACTAAAAATACATTTATAATTAGCAATGAAAGAAAGAGACATTGGATTTTTTTCTTTTGATTATGCTTTACTTACTTCAAGATAATTTGTGATAAAGACTTGCAGTTTTTGATAGATAATGGTTCCAAAATGTGGCTGAGGACATTGAACATTGAATTCAGAGGATGGTTGAGATTATAATCTCAAACCAGAAATGCAGCTCTTTCTTCTGGTACAGTAGTTTTCTTTCTGTTACAAATCTTCTGCTCTTGCACACAAAGTTATAAAAAACAGGTGTCAGATCTTAAACTGTTTCTATTTTAGGTGAGATTTTGAAGGAGATTCTGAGCGATATTGAACACCCCATTTTCAGTGACAAACTAGTGCAAATTTTTGGAAAATTGTCTGGGGCATGTTTTTATTATTCTGCTTGTATAATACTTCATGTTTTAAATACATTCTATAAATCAAGCTGAAGTGATTGGTAAACTGAAAAAGTCTCTGCATTATTATTGACTAGAGCCACTGATTACTGAGGTGATTGATCCATCCTGAAAGCCAAAATGATCACAGAATTTGTTACTCAAATCATATGTAGATTTTGCTCTACAAATATAATTTTTGTGTTGAGTGAGGAAGGAGTTAGAAAATAAAAATTCATTGTCAGGCAAAAGAAAGCTCACCAAATAAGACACTCTGTAACTAGGAAAAGTAAAGCCTTATAAAATATTTTGTGTTGGCTCGACACATTTCTTAAAATTACTTACACATCTTTGATAATTCAAACAGCAAGCTGTAATACCAGGGGAAAAAAAGAGAAAGAACAATAAAAAAAAGCCTGAGGAGTACAGATTTTTGCCGAATTCTGATTTTTAATCCTGAATGCAGTGGGATTAAAATGTCCCCATCCTAAATTTTCCTTTAAAATGCTTTAAATTATATAAATACATTTACAAATTTTGTTGTTACAAAATAACTTAGTATTTCTTGCTCCACACTGTATATCTTTTTTGCCATCCAAAAACCTGTCAAAGTATTACAAAGCCATCGTTCAAGTCAATTAATACCCTTATGTCGCAGCTGCAGAGGAATTGTTCTTTATGTAACGTGACTTCAAGCATTCATTTCCCTTCCTAGACAGAACTTTCTGAGGGATTTTGAAAAGATCTCCAGTGAAAGTGATGAAATTGAAATACCATTCAAACAGAAATATGGGAAATGATCCAGCACTGAGATTATGTCAGAAGAGAGTAGAGGGACAATTCATCAGGAACTGCAGTGACAGGGCAAGGGGAAATAGATTCACATTGAAAGAGGGGAAATTTAGATTGGATATAGGAGAGAAATTGCTGGTGGTGAGTGTGGTGAGGTGCTGGAATGGGATTCCCAGAGAAGCTGTGGCTGCCCCTGGATCCCTGGCAGTGTCCAAGGTTGGACCTTGGGACTTGGAGCAGCCTGGGACAGTGGGAGGTGTCCCTGCCCATGGCAGGGGTGGCACTGGATGGGCTTTAAGGTCCATTCCAACCCAAAGCATTCCGTGAGTCTATGATTTTATGTGAGACGCATTTTTCTGCCATTGCTGAAGCTGACTCTTCTGTCAGAGTTTTCAGCTGTAACTGATACCACGTCCACCACAGGCAGAAGCCACTTCTAGCCAATGTGAAGAACATCTTAGCACACATTTGAATTTATATCCATATGGAAAGTTTTTAATTGCCCAGTGTAAAATTCCTGCACAACCAAGTGATTTATTACTGCATCCAGGGGCTATTTTGTCACCTTTATACAAAGTCTACACATGTCCAAAAGCTCAAAAAAATTACATTCCCTCTTCCTGTTGTATTCGCATCTGAGATAAATATACTTTCAATGGGGAACTCCAGCCCAGTGAAGATCATATAATGATCAGAATGGTGTTAGGCAGTGGAGCCTGTGGTGGGCTCTGGTGATTATTGTGGGCATGTCTGGAACCTCATTTTTAAAGGAAGTGCTCGTTGGAACAAACAGCTTAACATCGGGTGGTTCGTAGATTAAGTTAAGAAAATAAAACTGAGGACCTACTGATCAAAGAAAAACTACAAAACAAACCTCACCTATTTTTTAAAAATAATAAAAACACAGGAATTTTCCTGTCATGACAGATGCTTTACAGATGGACAAAGCCCCCATTTTTTCTGTTCATCTAACCAAATGCCACCAATGTGTTTGTCAAGATATGAATAATTATGCTAATGTAAAGAGTAGGCAGGTGCAGGAGCAAAGTATTTTAGTATCATTTATGCAGAAAACTATATAAAACTTCCAAATCATTACTTTTATAGCATTTCAAACACTTCTTTTTTGAGATTTCTGAGTAACACCTGCTACAGGCAAAAATAAATTTGTTCTTGATATGCTGAGAGGAACATTTTCAGTGGGAACAAGGGTGTAAGTCCCTTCTCCAGCACTAATAAACTAATAAATATAAAAAATATGAGAAATTGCCTTCTTTCTGAGGGCAGGAAATGGGAGCTGTAGCTAATTTTCATGGAAAGGGCAGATGCAGCCAAGCAGGAGGCACTTTGGCTGGAAGGATGACACTAGTTGGCTACCATGAATCTTTTCTGTGGCAGAAGAGGCTGTTGAACTACAACCTCAAAAGAGAGGAGACTACCCAAGTAGGATTTTTTTCCCTCTTCTGGCCTTGGAGTCTGAGGTTTGCCTATCTTTTCTCAGTCAGTAAATCACATTGCATGTGTTGAATTGAATGTATTTTCTAATTTTCCTATCATTCAACATCTGCATCACATGTCATACGTGATGATTACCAAACTTTCTTTCTCAGTTAATTGTTGGTCCCAGCAACGTTCATCTAAGCCAAAGGTTCGATAAATTTAGGAATATTTTGCCATTAGCATTTGGGGAAATTTTGCTGATAATTTTTCAAGATTACTTTATCATTGCCATGAGCTATACAAGGGAAAAAAATTCTAGCTGTGATTTACAATATATTATAAAATGTTCCCTAACAACTGAAATGAAAGAACACTTCTTATCATAGCACAGTACAAGAATGTAATTTACAGGAGCCAATGATCAGGGCCTATTACTTGCTTATGCTAATTAGCTCAGACCAAATTTTGATTTTAAGTATAGCCTGCAGCAGTAGTAAGGGAATATCCACTAGGTCACTTCTGGCTGTTTGAGTTTTTCCCAACAAACAATAATGTTATGTTGATAGCACTTCCCTGTTCTTATTGACTGCAGTGTTCTCTGTTCCTGTTTATCAGTGTCAATGCAGGAAAAAATTTAAAATTTAGAATTTAATTGCTTAATTAATTAATCAGTTACAAATAAGAGAGAAAGTCTGGGTTTTTTTTGGCAGTGAAAGTAATCTGAGAACCTGAATAGCCTGATACCTGGGGAAAGGTTCAGCACAAGATAAGACTGAGGTGTTTTGAGGCAGAGGAAGATACAACTTACTGAGCTGTTCAGTTTGGCATTATTGGTCACATCCTGGTTTATGTATATTGATCAGTTCTATTTGGCATTATTGGTCATGTCCTGGTTTGTGTTCTGACCTGAGAGATGACAGAAGCCCAATGAGATGATTTATCCTGCTCTGATATCAGTGTGATTTTACGCTGAATTTTAGGGTATTTTTCCAGTAGTTTCCTGCAGCCTCAGGCTTTGTGAAGCTGGCAGGAGAAACTTGAAGCAAAATTCTGGGATGTCTGTTTTGGTCACAAGCACTACTCACTGAAGGTCTAGGGGGAGGCAGAGGATATTCCTGGAAAGCAGCCCATCCCTGTCCTTGCTATCACAAATTCTCTGGAGAAAACACTGAGTGCTGGACTTCAGTCTACAAAGGGAACAGTGGGATTGATCCCTGACTTTCGTTCCAAGATAGTGAAAACAAATTGTGATTACAAATCACAATAAATTAAGTCTATCTGGGAACTTATTCCTTCACTGAAAGCAGTGAAGGAGATTGCTGCTGTTCAGCACAAAATTACCAGACAGCTACTTGGCACTTGCCTTGTTAGTTGGTCAGGATGATGATTGTTATGTCTACATGATATATTTTTTACATTCTGACATTATTTGTCTGCTTTACAATATACAGCCTGATAATGTGTTTCATCAGTCTCTAGGAAATGAATAGCCAGGGGTTTAATATTTTAACAAACATATTATCTACATTGGCTGCTGAATTATATTAACTTTTTGCAAATCTTTGTAATACAGAACAAATAAAAGATGCATAAAATTAGCTTATAATAATTCATTCATAGCTTTGTGAGTAACATTACTTGAGATTTTGTATTATTTTGTTTTCCTTTCATTTACACACTGATAAACTTCTTAACAGCCTTAGTTAACTTCTATCCTTCAGTTTTAATACTCTTTTGTTTCTCCTTTCAAATAATTTTCTTAGTGTTTATCATTTATTCAATCAACTCTGCTATATTAAAATTAATATCTGAGAACAATAATACCATGGTCTTCATGGTACCTTCTTTCTTATGAATTTAAACTGCATTTTGAACAAAGACATGGTTGCAGTTGCAGACTGTGATATAAGTAAGGAGAATATACTGGAACATGTTTGCAAGTCATCCAAGGAAGCAGTGGGAATGAGGGAACTTTGAAAATCTTAACATTTCAATGCAAATGTGCTCTGTGTTATTTAGAAGGACCTGGAGGGGCAGAACAAAGGGAGCAGTTTCAAACTGCAGTGACAGGGGCAGGGCTGGATGGGAT
>VZTT01059536.1:9901-29364 GCA_013400855.1 Buphagus erythrorhynchus | reverse complement strand
CTAGTAGGGTGTCAGCCTTATTACCCTTGCCCTTAATTCTTACCCATGGGCATTCAACTCCATCATCATTAGTTTCAATACCTATGGCATCAAAAGCCTGCCTAATATAAAGGGCCACCCCTCCACCCCTTCTCCCTTTCCTGTCTCTTCTGAAAAGCTTGGAGCCATCCAGTGCAGTGCTCCAGATGTGGGAGTTGTCCCATCATATTTCCATGACTACATCACAGCTTTGCTTCTTCCCCATCAGCTATGCCAGCAGACCCCTCTCGGTAGGAGAAGGAAAGCAGAAATAAGAGAAGAAGTGCCTCACTTTGCACAAAACTTACATTTACAGATGGTTTCTATCAGGCTAATAAATCATCATTCAATGTTAGGATACCTGCAACACACTGATACTGAAGTGCAAATAAACACAGACAAAATAAAATGGCTTAGATAGTTACAAGCCATAGTTTAATCAGCCTCTTTACTTACCTAAAAATCTAAAATAATTGATTAACTATCAAAACAGCTATAAATAATTTATTAGCTTCTGTAAGCTACTTATAAACTCATCCTTTGCCTAAAAAATTCACTCCTGCAAAAATGCTAGAGATGCCATAGAGATGTTTCTAGACATAACCAGCCCTAAAGTCAAAGAAATTCCAGGTATACTTTGTGGTTAGAGTCCCAGGCTGTTCTTTGCATGGCTTAGGTGAGACAGAACGTTTGAATACACCTGTGTGTTGTTCTTCTAGGCAGCTAAACTCCTTAGTTCTATGTATGCATAGATAACAAAATCAAAATGTAATTCAAACACTGCAACATAGCACTAAGGAGAATTAAAGATACTATTGTTGTGATGGATTGTTCTGCCTTTATCAGGCCATAATGCTTTCCCCGTCCTTGTCTGACTATTCCTATTGTCACACACACATTCATTCATTCATTCACTCTTCTTTGTTAGGTAAAAATAATTTTGCATTTCCTACCTGCCCTGTGCTAGCCTTCAGATCTCTCCTATTGATTTGAAAGTTAATTACCTAAGAGAGTCTCACGCTTCCCAGGATTTCCTTCCCTAATGGTAGGAGAGACACACATTGCAAGAAAAAGTAAAACTTTCTGTAAAAGAAGAAAATGTGCTATAGAAATATCTAGTGCTCATTTTCTCTTCCTCTGTAGAAGCATTATGGGATGCAGAAATTTAAGTGTCAATTCCTCCACTGCTAACAAACTAAATGCTTTCACTCATGTCAGCTGAATTCACTGAAGGATCTATCACCAAATATTTTTCCAACACAGGATTAGTCCCATAAAATTCAGGCTTTTCTTTAACAAGATGTACCTGCATTGGTGTTGTTACTTTTACTGTGGCAAGTGGAGACCTCTCTGTCTCCTCTCTGTACTTCTGCTTCTCCCCTGAAGTCTCCATGCCCAGTGGAGACACCCTGCACAAATATTAATGGGATTCCTCCACAGAGCAAACTCACATAGGATTCATCAACGAGCACTTGCACTGTGGAGAAGCACAGCACCTGCTGTGGATCCATCCATCCATCCACCCATCCCTCCATCCATCCATCCATCCATCCACTCCCTAGAGCCCAACCCCACCTGCCAGGAGGCTGGATCCAGCCTGGAGCTCAGTAAGGGTGGAAGCAAACTCCTGCTCACAATCACTTCCAACAGGGACTTCCAGTTCTGCCACTCAACACCTCTATCTCCCCCTCATCTTCCTCAGCAGATAAGAAAAGAGACAAACACAAATGGAGAGGGACTCAGGGACAAGCAGCTGAAAAGAAACTGGCCTGGGAAACAGGTCTGGGAAATGAAAACAATCCAAGAGATACACTCTGAAAGACAGGCACAGAAAGAGATACAGGGACAGTGTGAGGGGGAGTGGGGAGAGGGAGCAGAGATAAGACTTAGCCAGCACTGAAGAAAACAAAAACTGAATACCAAAGAGGGATGCATTACCTTGAGTAATGTGGGATGGAGACAACCCTTGTGTGTCTGTTGAGAACTGCAAAATCACAGAGTATTGCCAGATACACTGGTGGCAGACAGTTTTGATTTCAAGAGAGATTGGCCACCAGAGGTAAAGGAATAAATGGGAAGTCAAGAAGAGCATGTCAGCAGCACAGAACGGGCTTGGGCTGCTGGATTCATATCTGTTGCTGACAGCTCTGAGCTGATAGGGAGCTCACTGTAACATTACTGCAGCTGCTACAGAAAAATGTCTTCAGGCCACAGTAATGACTACAGAAAGGGACCTGAGGGGGGTAATGAAGACACTGGTTATTTTTCTCTGTCTGGAGCAGACAGCGCTGGTAAGGCTGTGTGACTCCATGCATTAATTGGGGGTTTAGTCATCCACACAAAATAAAAACCTTCACATATGACATAGTCTAAAACTTTACACTGATTAATTAGTGTAAAGTTATTACAGTGATTAATTAGGAGCTATTAATTATCACTGCTTATAGCTGTTAGCACAGAGCAATGTAAGTGAATTCCCCCCACTGTGATGGTGAATTAGTTCCAATCAGCATCAAATGCCTTCCTGAACATGCACACAGGGATGCTGAGCAAATGGGGAGACACAGCCAGAAGACTAAAAGGATAGGTCAAGTCATACCTGCTGCTTGGCAGGCTCATCAAGAACAACAAAGCCTCAGGAATCCTTCCGTTGTAATCATTATTGTTAAAAAAAATCACCCACAGGTAACTGCCCCTCCTCCCACAGTGCAGCAGGAGCAGAAGAGCAGCTCAGTCCCTGCTAACACTGGGGTCAGAATGAAACACATTCCCCCCAGTGCACCATCCCCAAAGCACACAGATCACAACCCCAGGCCCCTTCTAAATGCTGGAGTAGATCTTATTTTCTCTTTCCTCTGTGGGGAAGGAGAGGGTGCTATGCCACCACCTGTATGTGAACTCCCATCTCGTTCTCTCCTTTGTTTCCTGTGATGAAGGCTCTTTTCTCTCCAGTCAGCAAGCCAAGAAACAGTCTGGGGGCTGCTCTCTGGAAGGGGAGAGCACAGAGCTGGCAGCCATCCCTGCCCAGGACAGCTCTCCTCACACAGGGAACTCTTCAGCCCCAAAAGGAGAGAACTGGGCACAGCTCACAACCATTCTTGGACTCGTGTCCTGCAGCTGGTGGCTGTGATCACTGGAGAGCCATGGATCACAGCACTCCTAGGACTATTTCTGTATTTAACTTAATGATTATTTAATACTCAGAACTTCAACAGGTAAGTTAGAAAATATGCCAAATAAGACCAGCCTGGGGCAGTTTCCACTGGGAGATGAGAGCCAGGATGTACAGATTTGAATGCCTTGATGCAAGGCAGGAAACTGAACCCTGTTCCCCCACACCCTGAAGAACTTCTGAGCTGATAACATGGAGAAAAAGGGGAGAAAAGTCTGTCTTACTGGGGAAATTTGAGTGTGAGCAGAAGACAGGTCTGTGAGAGGAAAGCATTGCAGATTCCAGCAGACAGAGACCATAGAAAGCCAACATCTTCTATGCCTTTATATTCAGCATTTCCCCCTGCATGGCAGTGCCCACATCTCCTGCCTCAGCAGCAGTGGCTGCGATGCCCAGCACTGACACCTGCATCCTTCCCTACCCGAGGTCACTGCCCACTGGTTCCCAGAGCTGTCACTTCTCTGGTGTGACAGCACACGAAATCCACACCCACAGACAAGCAGGGGAGCACATGGGCACCTGTGGCAGTGCCTGGAATAAATCTGGAGCCAGCTCTCTGTCCATAAGAGCAGCAGCACTTACTGTCTGATGCATAGCTCAGCTGAGAATGGAAGGAAGCAGATATAAGTTACTTTTTTGGGGGACAGGATGTACAACGCTGGGAGAAAAATTCCTGCACCATTAGATGAGATTTTCAAAGGAGGCTCTCAACAAACTCAAACAGCTCAGAGTGTTCTTGTGTGGCTTTAATAGCAGCTCCTCAAACAGGTCAAGTCAGTCAATACCACATAACTCAAAATACTGTCCTGTTATAATGTTCCTGTAATGCAGACAAAGCAGTAATAAAGTTCAAACAGAGGGACATAGAGTTTTCATTTTTTAAACAAAGTGATAACCTCAAAGAGGGGAAATCAGAACTTGAAATTGAGTTGGCTTTTAAAATTCATTTTATTCTTTCTCGATCCAATGTAGTATTCCTAGAGTCTGGCAGGGTACTCATGTTTTAATCAAATTCTGACTCAATTATATGGAAGTACTAGAAAGGAATTCCTCAATCCCATGAAGTCTGGAGTCCTGTTTTAGGCCAGTTTTTAAAGTTTGGATAAGCCTCTTAATGTGCTTATCCAAAATGTATTTCTGGCTATTTGAAACAAAACTGATTATTACAAAACACTACTTGGACCACAGAAGCCCTTTCTCTCTTGGAAAATGATGGTTGGATGTATACTCTGATATTTAGATTTAGGTTTTGCTATACATAAAAATTAAATGAAAATAATCATACAAATTTCAAACTGCAATTTCCTGGACAGTTTCAATTATCAGAGATCTGCTGGGAGGTGATGCTTTGGGCATGACAGGACTGTCATGTAGGTGTAGTACTGCAGGAGGTGTGAAGGGACCAGAAGGAAGACCCTGAAGCTGCCCTGGGTTTGAGCAGACCTGTGCCCAGAGCCCTTTAGCCAGGCTGTCCACAGGACAGCAATTCTTGTGACAGTTCTGAGAATTTCTACCAGAACAGACAGAAAAAAAGTCCTTCAAAAACACAGATGTGATAGCAACAAAGGCTTGGGGTGGTTTTGTATGTGATGAAGGGAGCAGAACAGTGTGTTGGGACAAGCCACCTGGGTAGTGCCAGCACTGCACCCACCCCTGTGAGGCACCAACCAAGCCCATCTGAGCAGGGGCTGGGAGGCACACAGCAGCTTCCAGATCCTGCAGACACTGTTCAGCAGCTGATTTTACACTCTTCCTTTCCTCCCCCTTTTCCTAAGCAGCTCTTTGAAGGCAGGTTGTGAGAGCAGCTGAAGCTTGCTGTGAGAGACCAATCCCTCCCACCCACTCACTACAAATCTGGCAATCACCATGCAATTAGGCTATTTTAAATATCTGGATTATTTGGGGGTTGTTTCCTACTTTCAAGAAACACTGGTGCTTGTGATAAACAAGCTGCCTGTAATGGAGAGGAATGCTTTCATTCAACCTGAAAGTCTCTCCCTTGTGCAATACACTGCTCAAACACCAATCTGCTCATAAACAGGTGCTGTGCAGTAATACATTATACACACACAGGTTGCCATTAACAGATAAGCATTTGCCAACAGTTGCTATACACCACTACGTGGAGCCCTACTTCAGTTCTGTGTCTCCAGAACCACTGGACTATTTTATACATCAGCATGGTAACCTCTGCCACTTGGTGAGTGACTTTCACCCCACAACTGCTAAAAGAAGGAAGGAGGATACTCAGTGAAACTGGTCAGCACTTTGGGAGGGATGGGCTTGGTTTTGCAGCTGTGTATTTTTTGTTTATATTTTTGCAAAATAAATTTCTCAGTGCCATGAGATGCCCATGCCTGAGATTCTTCAGAAGCTGTTAATGCTGGTTTTCTCTGTGCCCTCCTCTCTGTGCCCATGCCTTCTAGAAGTCCCCATGTCTGTAGCAGTTACTCTGCTGGGCTCTGCAGCACACAGAGTTCTGTCTCTCACAGCATTATATTTCTTATTTGTGTTCATTACTTATTTTTTATTCGGTAACTCAACTATGAGAGGCGTCACATTTCCATCAGATGCCACGTCTGCTTGCCTTTCAAATCTGCTTCAAGGGCAGTCACCAACTGACAAATCCCTTCTGAAAATGCTGGTTGAAGGTATTTACTAGAAAGCTAAACTGATTCCCTTTATTTAAAACACACTGTTCTGGGTTGAGGAAAAAACATTACAGGTAACTTCAAGCAGTTCAGCTTGCCATTCTAATGCAAATCAAGTTCATTGTACCACTAGATTTCATGTATTCCTCCATCTTCAGATATATCTGCTTGGCAAAAACTATTCTTCAAAATCAATTTTTTCTGTTACTCTATTTGCCTTTCAATTCCAGGTAAATAAATTCTGTCTGGACTAGAGATTCCTTAATGGAAGGAAAAGCAGCCTCCATGTAGCCTGAACAAAAGGCAGATGTGGGACTTTCTATCTATCTGACATAAATTTTTTTTCCAGGTGAGATATCCATGAAACCAAAACTGCTGCTGAAGTGCAGTGCTTTAAGCCTGTGAGGTGTGTGCCACATGGAAGGAGCTTTCACAGAACAGCTGAGGTGTTTGTGGCTTTTTATGGAAAAGAACAGCTTCTCCTCCTGGCTTTGCCATGGTGATGCTGGCAGCTGGGAACATGTTCTGTACCCAGACCACCTCTCTGCTGAGGCCCCGTTTGCTGGTCTGCAAACATACATTTAAAATGTTAATTGAACTCCAAGTAATAACCTCAATGAAAGGCTATAATTTAACAAACTCTGCAATAACAAATGTCTTCAGGGTATACTTTCTGCAATGCCATTTTCTCGGTAGGTAGTTTCCAATTTAGATGTACACCAAAAATGATACACTAGCTATTCTGAAAGGTGGCTTTAAGCATGAATTAGTCACTTCCCTCTTTTCTTTTCATCAGCATACATAAATATACTGCTGTTACTCAGGCCTTCTTCAGAGCAAAATCCTTGTGCTTGGAAAAAAGACAAAATACCTTGCAGGAATAACTGGACAAAATGTGGTTATCTCATCTGTGTCCTAGCAGCAAGGGCTGGGGGGTTGGTTTGCAAATACTCATGATTTGCATGTAATTGTCTCCTGTTACAGCAGTATCCACTGGTCTGAAGGAAAGCTTTCCTTGTACTTTTATTTTTGCTGCATTCACCTCCCTTCAATCCTTACTCACCAATGGCTTTTTTACACCTGAGGGAAAGGACTCCATCCTTTTCCTGCTCTGATCCCAGTCTGATCCAAGACTCTGGAGTTCAGCAGTGTGGCTGTGGCTTCCCAAGGGCAGCAGGACTGGTCCTGTGCAGGACTCTGTTTTGGGTGGCCCAGTTAATAACACTGGTATGGACATGAACAGCATTTTATACAGTTTAGGCACAGCACACCTGAGAACTGGTGTAAGGTCAGGACTTTTGGGAGAGATTGCAAGGATCTGACAAACCCCTATTCTTCACAGCTATCACATAATTACTTCAGAGTTAAACACCCAATGGTCTGACCTGAGTATAAATTTCCAGATAAGTGGCTTTGTGTAGAAACGATCCTTTTCTAATATTGCAGCTACTGGTACAAAAGCTGAGTTACTGTGCTCTGTGAAGAATTACAAGGTCACTACTGAACATTAAATCAAGGGGCTTCCCACCTGTCAGGCCTCATTCAGTAGCTGCAATAAATGGCTGGACACAAATTCACCCATATCCCTTGCCAGCAATTCCTAACAGAGACTCTTAATACCCAAGGAAGACTATAAAGCTTGTCACTTATACAAAATTCCATGCAAATACCAATTCATGCTTCTTGTGAAACACAGTACAAGGATATAGTACATATGCTGAAAAGAATGTACATATATCCACATGGCTGATTTTATCCTATAACAATTTAAAAAAAAAGTAAGAAGCTTCTGGCCTTAAACTAGTCTGACATAAAGACATTCCTGCTGAACTAAGTTTCTACCAGATTGTTCCAATTTCTCTAATACTTTAAAGAAGTGTATTTTAGAAACCCTATTGCTTCTTTTGCTAGCATGTGGAAAACTGGCAGTAGAACCATGGTCCAGCAAACACTCAGTTATCAGGACTGGTGGGGCAAGTTAACCTGAAAAAGCAACTCACAGACAAGTGTTACAGAAGAAATTAAGAAAAATAAAAAATTACAGAGCCAGCACTGACTCCCATCAGCCAAATCCAGGGATAAGTATGTAAAAGTGAGCTGTAATGCTTCCAAAGACACCTGCTCCCAGGTAAGGTCACTGGCAGCTTGGATTGCCAGGAGCATGGAGGGCTGACTTCATAAGCAGCTATGTAGCTGGGAAGTCCATTTTTTTTCCTTTAATTAAAATGCAAAGCAATGGCTAAATGGTAAACATTTAATTAGATTTGTCTCTATGTTTCAATATTAATAAAACACATGAAAAATGCATTAAGACCCAGCTAACTGGGGACTCTCCAAAAGTAGCTGTAAATGAGCAATTATAATACAATTGGGGTGTTGTTCCCCAGGGATCCCCTAGGACTGACACTTCTTAGTATTCCAGACAAAGGTTTAGAAATTATTAAAATATCCCAGGCAATAAAGTGTACAGATGAGAGGAAGAGTGAAATCCCAGCAAATTACAGTGAGGAGCAGCCAGTATCAGAGAGTGAGCCAGGCTGGGGAGTAAGCTGGAGTCACTCACACCAAATGACTTTTATAGAGCCAAACATAAGATTGCATATTTCAGAATAGAACACACAGGCTGTATTTGCTGGGGGAAAAAAGAGAGTCTCTAAACCACACAGATATCTGAACTGCCTGAACACCAAATTCCTCACATGAAGCTGGAACACAAAGGGTATAATTTTCACTTCTATTGGTTGTAAGAGGAATTAAATGCCATGCGTGCTTTGGCTTCTGCTTTCTAAAAGCAAATTAAAAAAATACACAGTTTACATTGATCAGCAATGAAAATTACTCTGGGGCTGGAAAGAAATTCCTCCTTGTGAGAGATGGAAGAGCCTCTATCTGTCCAGCTTTTGGAAGATCAGGAGGTGAGCTGATGACATGGGACACAGAGAGAAAAAACTGGTTAGGAGAGCTCTTTGAGCCAGATAGAGAAAGTGGAAGATGCAACATCTATGATTTAAAATGGTGCTCAGATTAGAGATAAAGGCAGCTGGTATTATTCCTTTCCATACTGGGAAGTAACCAACTTCTGGAGGGACAGCTGCACTTGTGCAAAGCTCCAGAGCAGTGCCAGGAGAGTGCACAGAGTACCAGAGCCCACGGCCACTGGGACCTCAAAGCCAGGTTGGAAATAATTTGTGGCCAGGGAAGTTCCTGAGCTCCACACTGGGCAAGCTGATGGTATTCCACTCCTCTGCATACAGGAAATAGAGCTAATGATGTTTCAAGGCTCCTTCTGCCCTTGAAAAATCTATGAATCAATAGGCAAAAAAGAGCAAAGTTTTGGAAGAGTGGAGTTTTTAAGCAGGGTTTCCCTGGAGCACACCTTGGGATTTATTGAGTCACAGGCACACCCCTGAAGTGTGTGTCACTTCCAAGTCTTTTCTGCCTGTAACTCTGCAGCAGTGCTTCTGCACAGCTCAGAGCTGGGGTGTTCTCACACCACTGCAATTACACACAAAGCAATGACAGAGGAGCACCACGCTGTGAGGACCAAGGAACTGGAGTTGTTCTGCCTGAAAAAGTACCTTGCCAAAAATTCCAGCTTTATTCACAGCTGATAGGCACTCAGTTGAAAAGCCAGACTGACAAAGGGAATTTTTTCCAGAGATCTCACTGTACCTCAGAGTCTGAGCAGAAACTTGAGTTCAAGAAAATACTTTACAATGGATTTAATTTTTACAGAGTTTATTTTGCACAATTCTGGGCATGTGCCAACACACAGTCTAGCATTCTTTTCTAAATAACTCCTTGAAAAGCAACTTAATTTTTTTTTTTAAACTTGAAAATGGAGAGTGATTTTTGCATCCATATTACCCAAACAGTCACCAGCTCTATCATGAACGTGCATCCATAGTTTCAGTATTTTTAAGAGCATTATTGACTGATTTGAACACATGCTATTGGCTATGGAAGTGACCTTAATGCAACAATTCAATCTCTACAAGCTTTTCGGTGAAACAAAAGCTCCAAGTCAAGTTCCTCTGAAAATTCTGATTTAATACTATGGTCTTTGTCAAATCCTGTAAAAGAGCTCACCTGACAAAATGTAAGGCTTCTCCAGTTCCTGCTAACAACAAAACTGAGGAGAACATTGAAGACACAGATGAAAGCAGCCAGATTTTCACTGGACTCTCCCAAAAGCTGCTCATAGAGCTCTTCTAACCTTGAGGCATTTTTGGCAAAAAGCCTAATTCTTTTTCCCTGCTTTATTCATTTTCCCTGCTGGGAGCTGCACCCTGAGTTTCTGCCTCTGAAGAGCAGAGGTCCAGCTCCTCAATTAAGGGAGGGAATCCAAAAAGTGGATGTGCTAACAGGGGAATAGGCTCTTGCAAAGCAAGGCTTCAGCATGTTTGGCCAATGCTTGAATTCATGGCTGATTTTNTGTGCTTAGCTTAAAACCCCAGGCTGAATTCAGGTAAACAGAAGAGAAGGCTGCTCTCAAGTTAACACTAATTCCAAAAGCTTCAGCTACAAGATAGCAGTATGGGAAGGTGGTGCAAGCAGTGAGTATTTCAGTGTGTGTGTGAGTCAGGGTGCCAGGCACAGAGGCTGTGTCCTGGGAGAGTTGAGGCATTTGTGGTCCCTGGTGCAGGGTTTGTTTATTTGAGCACTGTGCCAGCAGCCAGCACCTCTGTGTGTCTGAAGTGACACCATGTCACTCAGAGGCCTCCAACATGAGCTGTTCTGCATGCATTTGGTCAGAACTGGAAGAAAAAAGGAGAAGCAGCACTCAGGATTCACATGTCTGCAGTATTTCTGGCAGTGTTTAAGACACCATGGTTTTTTCAACTGGCTCCTTAGCAGTGATGTGACAATGGAAGCCTGTGAAGAAGGGAATCAGAGCAGCTTTATTCCCAGAGTTCACTGGCCATATTCTCCTCTGTCTAGCACTGATGTGAATGAAGGAGATTGCCAGAATTGGCAGACCCAAGGTATGAAACAGGCACAGAGGCAGGGGACTGATTTTACTTCATAGTATCTTCTTTTCACTCCACCCTTTTGTCTTCCTCTGCTGATTGCACTGGAGCAGCAAGGCAGGGTTCAAGTGAAATTACCCCTGAAATCAGAGCATTACCAGCTTCTCCAGCTGACTGGGGAAGGGAATAGCACAGGCACCTGCAGTGCCAGCTCCCTGACAGGGCTGCCCTGAGCTCCCACACACGCTGGTGTGCCTGCTGTGACACTGCATTCACATCAGCCTGCTGCAGTCACTCTGGCCATGGCCAAAGCTGGGCACTTGCTCTTTGGGACATGTAGACACCTATGGGGAGGTTTTATGTCCTCTGCTGATGGCTGGAAACAGTGCCAGTGATGCCAGAATGCCAAACTGTTCCTGCTGGAACGATGAGGTACCAGATTCTGACACCACAGCAGGTCCCAGCCTCTGTCCCTGCACCTATTCTCTGCCAGGGACCACTCAGTGGAATAGCCCTCACAATTCCTGGGGCATAAGGTACCCTCCAGTCCTGCCAGTCATGGCTAAACATGGCACCTGATGCTGCTAGCCAGGTCTTACAGGATCTCACACTTCACAGACTTCCCTAAATTACTGCTAGGATGGACTTTGGATAGTCCAAATAGTTTGGATATTAGGATGAAGTTTTTAATGGAAAGAATAATAAAGTATTGGAATGCTTTGTCTGGGGAGGTAGTGGAGTCACCATCCTTGGATATGTTTAAAAAAAGACTGGATGTGGCACGTGGTGCTATGGTCTAGTTGAGGTGTTAGTGTGTGGGTTGGACTCGATGATCTTGGAGGTCTCTTCCAACCTGGTTATTCTGTGATTCTGTGATACTTTGCTGAGCTACACACAGCAGGTTTTTTTGGTTCACATTCCCTCCTACAAAGGTTTCTAGATAAACAGTAACACCCAGTAGTTCTTTCCAAAATATTTTGACATTGGGATATTTTCAGTAATGCCAAGTAACATGTACTTCTGTAATTCCAGTGGATTTAGCCAAGATTTCCATTGGATAGGAGACACCTGAGACTTAAATAGTATTTACTGATTAAGTCTCAGGTGTCTCCTATCTAATGGAAATCTTGTATCTCCTATCCAATGGAAACACACATGCTGGATCCAGAAAAAAGCATGAGTCACAGTCTGTGCAGAAGAAAAGTTTGTCATGCACTGAGCATCATTTGCAGAAGAGGAGAAAAGCAAGACTGGGCACAGCAAGCACTCACACTCCCTAGCAGGTTGTGAAAAGTGACATGTGAGCCAAAACTGAGAATCATATATGTTATTTACTGACATTCTACACCAATTTCCAGGGTTAAAATTCAATGTTCATTTCTCCACGTCCTATAGGTGCACATAGTACACGCATGCACCCACACACAGGTATTTAATTACATCAATTACATTAATTATTTAATTATTTTAAAGGGTGATTTCTGTACCTGAGTTCTTTGTTACCCAAAGCCTCAGGACCTTTTTAAGCATTTGTTAGCTTTTTTTATAATGGGGTTTATACTTTCACCTATGTAAGCTGTGAAGACAGAAATTGTTTGGATTAGCTAATTTAATCAAATTTCACAGGACTGATGAATTGTACTGAGATGGGATTGAGTTTCTCAGAAGAGATGTATGTTTATTAAAATAAATACAGTCTAGTTGTGCACTGCTTCACCCCAAGTAAGGAAAAATAGAGTAAAATTTGGGTGGCTATCTTAATGAAGCTGCCTTGGTATGTAGTTCTCAATCATCATTGAAATAATGCTGTTTATCTTATTTATCAAGCACAAATTGTTCCTTCCCTATGTTTCAAAACAACTCAAAAGGAATAAAAAATAGTTTGAAGAAAACTGGACTTTGCTACATATATTCTTTCATCTAGCTGTGTGTGAGTGCTAATATTTGCCTTCTTTTCTTTCAGGGTGTGATTTTAAAAGTACTCAGAATGGATCTTGTTCCAGTTCTTCTGGAGTCACCAGTAAAACTTCTGTTACCTCAAAAAGATATTATTGATGTTGGTTGCTTTTTTAAAAGAGCAGAAGCTTTTGTCTTGAAGAACTGGGAAAGGTTAAAAGAAAATCCAGTAACAGAACAAAACAGAGTAAGAACCAAGTGTTTTTCTTGAAGCAATGACTCATTAAAGGGTACAGGCATTCCCTCACCTTCAAAGGTTTCATCAGTTCTGCCTAGAACTGATCATCAGCAGTGATGAGGGTTTTTAAGATGCAAATAGGAGAGCTGGCTGCATTACAACTATGCCAGGTTTCCAGGCAGAAGGCAGAAGTGATGAGGCTCAGCCCTGGAGCTGGGATGTCCAGGAGCAGTGCAGCTTGGCAGGCTCCTGGAGGAAGTCTTTTCTCAAGTACCTGTGCTCTGGTATTATGGAGATCAGATGAGATTTACAAAAGCAAGTCAGCCTTCTATAAAATCTGTAACTCCACAAAGCACTTGGTGCTTAGAAATTATGGGGACTCATCAAAAGGTCCTTACCCAGAGTCTCAACTTTCTTTTTTTTCTGAGTTCCCAACATACAACAGAAGAAATGAAATGTTTCTTGGTTGTAGTGAAAGCTAGAGAGGCACTCAGTCTTTTATACATCCTTGAGGGACACCTTCAGGTATGGAAAGCAATCCAAAATGTCCCCATATTTGGAATGCTCAGAACAATATATCTGCTGTGGTGCCACCTTTGACACCTGATACAAACTTCTTCCTAGCCTGTCTCTGAATTTCAATGTTGCTACATCCTGAGGGTACAGTTTAACAGCACAGCATTCATTCTGAATGCACTTTACTCCATTATGGAATATTTTGCTTAAACACTGTATCCCTGACACCACCATTCACTACAATTCATTATTGCTGCAAGAATAAGAATGATTCACTGAAGGCAAATAATTCTTGAGAAGGGAAATAGAGAAACTCTAAGAACACAGATATTTCAAGTTTGGAATGGAAAGCATTAAAATAAAGAAAATGTAGTAAAAAACAGAGAATGATTGGTTATATTGTGAAGAGCACCCCATCCTCTGCAAATTTTCTCTCTCTCTTCTGTAATACACACACAAGACAACAGGATAACTATTTCTTTCAGGTTCACTTCTCATCTGAAGTCAGAATATCCGTGAGATTTTACCATGATTACTCCAGCAGGTAATTATGATGCCATTGACAGACCATGGTGACTCATGGACCAGCCTGAGCAGCAGGAACAAATGCAAAGCAAACAAGAACGTCTGTGCTTCCACAGCACCACAGTGGCTTTAGCAACAAAGAAGAAAAAGAAAATGCAGAAGAGAGAAAATTCAGAAAACCTGTGATGTTCACAAATACCCTCTACAGACACTGTTTTTGAGAACAGACTAAGTGGTCCTCCAAGCTGCAGACAAACTTAGAAAAATGCAGGGAGCAATGAAAGGCAAATTTACCAATATAATTCCCCACAGCAGAGGATCAGTGAAAACTTGTGGCCATAGTTATCCTGTTTCATGCTGAGGGGATGACAAGGCAGAGAATAAAAGCAGTACTTACATCCTGAGCTGCCATTTGTTGGAACCAGAGTGAAGTTGGAGGCCCAGGGGTTACGCACGATGTCTTGCCAATGAATGGTGTCTGCAAAGCAGAGAAACTTGTTCTGGCCAACATACACCCCTCCATTCAGTATCTCTGTGCAGAAGAACAAGAGAACAATGTACTTGTAAGACTTCAGACAGCTGATTAAATCTACTGCTAAATGTGTGTTGCAGAGAGGGCATAAAATTTAAATGCAAAAAAAAAAAATCCTCACTGTAATCTCATTTAATAATCTGAAAACGAGAGGACAAGCAGCTCACAGTATTTGTAAACAGGAACCCTTTATTCATATGCAGAAGAAACCTGGTGAAGACTGACACACAGTTTACCTTTTGTTCCAGTGTGATCATGTATGGAACAGTTCTGTAGTTTGTGAGTAAAATAACCTTCAACACTTAAATGACTTTAAAAACACAAGCAACCAATCACACTGTACTGCATTTCATTAATTTGAAGAAATGCTTAAAATTTATAATAAAGAACTGTGCTGTGATGAGCCCACAGGACACGAGAAGGGTCAGCATGAGGTCTGGAGAAGATTTTTTTGGTAGTTTTACTACAGCCTGTGCTGCTGTAATAGCATCATCCAAAACACCCAAATACTCCATAGCAATGATCCAAATCTCACACACTGTCACCTACAACTCCTATGGACATGCCTTGCTGGAGGCTTTGTGTTAAAGGGAGATGGTTTTTAAACAGGCAAAAGTTTGGGGTTCTTCTTAGGTTGTGGGGCTTTTCTGTGCTTTGTTGGGTTTTCTTTTTATTTTCATATTTATTGCAGTTCATTAAAAAAAAAAAAACAAAACAAAACAAAAACAAACCTCTCTGTTGCCCTGCCTCTAAAGACTTGATTCATCAAATCTCAACATGAAAATGATCTCACAGTTATTGGTTGTAGCACCAGGGTTTCCTCTGGAGCAAAAAAAAAATTTTTTACCCTCTAAACCCTTGTTCAAATTCTCAATTCCTCTACTTAACCTGTCTCTTTTATTTCCAAAGCAGGAGACAATGCATGTGACTTTCATGAAAGAGAAGAGGAGCTATGATTCTAAAACCTTCAGTGTCAGAGCTTCAAGGCTCAGCAGAGAAATGCTGAAGGTTAGTTACTAATGGCACCTTGGAGTGACATGAAGTGGTGCTGTAGAGCCAGGAGTGCCACACTTCTCACAGAGAATGAAGAGTAATTCCTGACTACAGCACTAGCAATGATTAAGGTAGCCTCATAATCCTCATCTGCCAGGAAAACCTTTAAAAGCTGTAGTGGGAATGTAAATGTTTACACACACCATGGAAGGAATTACTGTGTTTTATTTCTTTTTTAAATTTCAGGATTTACAGGCCACAGCATGTAAATGAGGCAGCCCCCAATCAAGGAATGTATTAAATAAAGGATCATCTGTAAATACATCTTTCCCCCATATTAATCAGTATTACTATTTCTTAGAAAACTCTGGTTTAAAAGCTTGGCTTTTCATTGAAAAGGGGCTTATAAATGAAAACAATGATAATAATCTGATACAAAAAAATACTCCAGATTAGAGATATAGCAATGATCTCTCTGTATAATATTCTTATGATCACAGAAAAAAACCATACAGCATCTGTTAACAATTTTGCTCTGGGGAGAAAGGGAGCCTTAGAAGAACACCTGAAATCACAATTAGTGATGATTTCTCTGTGTTGTCCCAGCTACACCAGATTACTTAATCCATTATGGTCTATATTTTGATTAAAAATAAAAACATAAAACATAAAACATAAAAACAATGAAAAACTGTAAAATCTGCATTTTTAGCTTCTTAAACACACACACACACAATTCTACATAGCTCCTCTATCAGCTGGCACACTGAACTGCCATAATTTCTGGGTTTCAAGGGCATCCCCACATGACAACACCTATCCAAGTTTCTTTCCTGCTAGGAATTTTGACAGATTCTTGTAAAGCAGGATCTCAATCTAAAAGTAATTCTAATAGTTTCAGTTTGTGGAGAAAGACTTTTTTTCAGCACAGAGGTAAGCAGGAAGTGTACCATATGCTATACTTCAGGGAAGCCAACACCTTCCACTGTGACTTATTAAGAGCAACCACAAAAAATGCTCTGACTTGCCTCATCACTGAATAGCAAGTGCAGTTTCTGCTGTTTTTTCCCAAAAAAGAGGATACAGTACCTCCATTTTTCCTGCACTGCACCATTTTTCACCAGTGACAGAATTAAAGTTTCCAGGTTATTGATGTGCTGAGGTGCAAACAAACCTGAGTAATATCAAAGGTGGGCTCTTAGGATATTAAGTAACACTGAGCTCAAAGTTTAATACAATCTTCAGAGCACTTGTATTTGACTCTTCCTGCTCTCTGGGACCCAGACTCATTTCCAAATCCAACCTGCTATCCTGCTTTTCTTTTCAGCAAGTCCTCAGTGTGTGTAAATCAGCACAGATGCATTGGCTTCACTGACTTCAACTCAAAATGCATTTTGCACTTCTTTGCCCTCTCTTAGCAAGAACAATGCCTGGGAAGAGCTAATAAACCCTGTTGCATGTTAAGCAAATGAAGCACAACTGTAATCAATATACAATAGAGCTGCTGTATAATGAACTCATCATCATAAAGTCATCATCTCATTTTAATTTACAGCCCTGAAAGTGAGAGATAAAGTTAAACAATGAACAGGAGGAGAAAGGCAGGATCTCTGTCTGTGCAGGCAAGCTAGCAATGGAAGCCAGGCAAAAAGAGGTTTCTTCCCCTGTGTGCAACACCTGAGGTGCCTCTTTGCTCAACTCTTTCCAAGGCTGGAGCAGAAGAGAGAATGGCAATTCCCTGAGTGAGTTTTGTGTACAAAGCAGCCAGTTCCTGCCAAAGAAGCCCAAAACCAGACTGCTCAGAGTGAAATATATTTTAAATACCGTTTGGGGGTGAGTATTTTTGTCTTCTAAAACAATTTTTTGTGACATTAGAAAACTGTTAGTCCAAGTATGACCCCGCTAGCAAGTGCTACCCTTGGGCTTCCACCCTGCTCAGGGATATCAAGGAACAAAAGGGGATTTCTAAGCACAAGACCCACTAGTTTTTACTGGGAGAAGAGTTCCTAGAGATGCCAGACAACTTTGGACATCTTTCTGAAAGGTATAATGCTTCAGGGAACCACGATTTCCTGGTTTGGCACCAGGGCTGCAGCCCTGTGCCCTGAGCAAAGGAGTAGCACCAAGGGCTTTTGCCACTTGATTGTGAAGTGAATGACAAATCTTATCATCTTCCTCATTAGAGCTACTCTACTGGCTTAAAAGCAGTATAATTCTGCAACCAAAGTTACACGAAAATAAATCAGCATGTGTTCTTGGCACTGACTTCTGTCATTATTTTGCTTATTACTCTCAAATGATTGTGGGGAACTTATATCTGCAGATCATTAAAATTCTCTTAAATGGTTATTTACTCAGGAAGCTAAATCAGAAATATATTATCTGTTGTTATAGCTGCTATTTTCTTTCTTTCAAAAGCCTAGTGAAACATTCCCACAGCCTTTGGTAACCTAACATACAATACTAACAGGAGAAATGCAAATGTACAAATATTTGGCAACCAAGAAACACAAGCATCTCACACTTAAGTGCCAGGAACATAGACAGGTACATCACACACAGTTCATACTTAGTCTGCCAAGTTCAAAAAAGGACTCAGAGTTTGACTGGAGTCACTGAAAACACATTATCAGCCACCAGAAGCATATAGTCACCACATAGTGTGTGACACATAATGTATCCTGGAGTGAAAGTTACTCATGTGTTTATATGCAGTGAGAGTTGTAAATATCTATTTAGCTGTAGAATCTAAAATTTTTCTGAAATTGTTACAAAAATGGTTATAAAATGGCTATTGCTATTCCAGGTTGCAAATTAAAAGCTCTTCTCTGGTGCTACAAAACCAGCTAGCACCATGAACTGGAGATGGCATGGTGAGAGGGAAAAGAACAAGCTCTGAAGTAAGCAGGGAAAGGGGGGGGAATTAATTAGGAAAAACTGTGGGGCATGTCCACTCTATATATCTTACACCTTTCAAGCTGACTGGCTATGAAGGAAGCAGCTGTCTTTTAAGCCCACCATATACAGGTATATCCTGTATATGTATTATATATGTATTATATAACACATGTTGACAACACCTGAATTTCCCAGGTCAGCCTCACTAGAGCTGAAGCACCTTTGCAGGTTGACAGTGCTGCATCTTTACCACAAACACCCTGCTGATGGGGATCTCTTCTCCTGTTTCACCCAAGATGCTGAATGCATCATTTGAAAACAGTTTAGGCCTGGAAATTTCATGCCAAACCAAGTCTTTTGATCCTTCAGCATAGTTCATTGCTGATGACCCACTGGGAAAGCACTTCAGGTCCATCATTAATAAGCTCTGTCTTAAAGGGTAATGAGAACTGGGTGCTTGAGGAGACAATAGCTCATCCATCATCAATCAAGATCTGAAGTTTTTATACAGATGATTTAAGAAGAGTTGGACTGTGCAAAATTGAAATGTCACATTTGTATTGGGAGATGGGGGGCGTTTGGTAATGAAAATGAGAGTTTTAACCTTCTCCATTTCAGCTCAATGACCATACTCAAAAGCTCATGGAAGTGGAATCTATGTCCCAGCTAGAAGCCCCAGACAGCCTTCGATCTCAATTATACAATTTCAAGTACAGTTTATTTGGGTCATTAGCTGGAAGTCAGTTTCAAGGCTTGATGGTAACAGCAAGATATTCTTTATTTCTATCAAAAGCAATCAGTGTTATGTGCAGCCTGTGGGTTTGTACTTCCAACTGCTCAATAACTAAGAACACTGAGTTGTAGAACCTGAGCATAAATCTTCTAATCTTAGCTACCTGTTTTGCTGCTTAAATAAAAATGGATCATTTGATTACCTTTCACTGAGTTGAATGGGGTACTGTTCGCACCCCAGAGGTGTGTGAAGACAGGCTGACATGGTCCTTGCAAACATTTAACTACTTCATTAAAGGATAACAGGCTCTGGGCCACTCTT
>VZTT01059534.1:26016-38123 GCA_013400855.1 Buphagus erythrorhynchus | reverse complement strand
AAAAATGCCCCATAGTACCCATCTTAATTCTTGCAGACAAAACAGTGTTTTTTAAAATCACCTCAGGACACAGGAACCACAAACAAGGCATATTTTGGTAGAATTACTCTACTGACTCTATGAAAAACTGCTCCTTTCTCTCCATTTTGTTTTGATTTTCATTTGCTTGGTTGGTTTTGGCCAATATTTTTCAGACAATGCAATCTCAATCAAGATTAAGGCAATTCATCTCTAAGAAAGAAAAACTATTACCAATACAAAAAGATTCTTGGGCACNGTCAACAACAAATAATTAAGGTCAGATGATTCTGAAGTTTTGCAAGCCACAGCAGAAAAAATTCAGGCTAAAGCCAACTCAGAAACCTTATCTGGAGCGTGTGTGAAGCAAACCTGGCAATAAAACGTCTGTGAAATGCTCTGTGTTCCTATGTCAAGACAGTTTGCAGAATTCAGCAAAAATTGTAAGAGATCTACAGAAGTCCAAGCTTATTCTTGTCTGGTTTATGACATGCCAGAGAAGACGTGGCCACTTCAGAAAACTGAATACCTCTGAAAAGTATCACAAGGGGTTTTGTCATTGTCAGTGTTTCCAATAGCCACCGAATTATAGAGCAAACAAATATCAAAACCTTCTTCTGAAGAATCCCAAATGCAAGCAACGAANNTTAACTCGATCAACAATAATATGCTCTTAGAAAATTCCTAAGAGGACTTAGATAGTCTAAAACACCCCAGTAAAGGCGTAAGGAAAACAGTAAATATGAAGAGCGTGCACAGAGCTTGATTAATCCCCATCACAAATTAACGGATCAAGAGACAAATGACTGCATATATATTTGGTGATGCATAATAATTACCTCAGGTGAAACAAGCTGTAGAAGTCTTTAGTAACATTCCATGAACAGAAAATATGCATTAGTGACTAAACGAAGCTCTATACCTGCATGATGAACACTAATCAGCAGGCGTGTAACTTAGAGGCCTGGCAGGTGCAGGGAAAGCTGGTAAAGCACTCCAGTTCCTTTTCATGATGAGACCATTCTAAAAATATGTATCAGTATCAGCAGGCAGGAGAAGGAGTTACAAAATGGCATAGGCACTGGGTGACAAGGAGGCCTCCAAGAAGGAGAAAAAATCCCAGACAGACTGAGTTGAAAAACACAACTGTACCAACATGATAAAATTGCCCATAAAATCATTGAAATTATGACTCAAAGAACAAGAAAAACTAAGAAATTAATTCCTTTGTAAGGAAAAGACAAATTTTTGACATTCTGTGAAAGGAAAGGCGATCCTTCTCCACAAATCCCGGCATGGCCCAGACCACCAGTAATGTTCAAGTCTCCGCAAACTTCCCCACAGGCATGGGGTACATATTCATGCCTCTTTCCCAGACCCCATGTAGGTGAAATGGGAATAACAAGACTAGTTTTTTCTCAGATGTTTGCAAAGATAAATGCTTGAAGATTAAGGCATGCAGATACTGTTTATTTTATGGGTTTTATCTTACACTGTTTTGACAAACAACTATAAGCTGCAGAATTATAGCAAATGACTATCTGCCATCATTAAAATTGAAACAGACTAATTTTTCACATTTTAGCTGTCACATAGAAGTTTGTCATGTAACACTTCTTAATTTAGTTATACAGTGTGCTCTATATATATCTCAAGAGTTCTGCAACAAACATGAGATACTGGACAAAGCACTGAATTCCTCTATCTGCTCAAAAAGGTGACTTCAGCATGACCTGAATCACCAGTCAAAACTCAAATTTAAGCTTATGATGAGACAGAAAAACAGCAGCATGAAAACACTCCAACATCACCACTGAGGATCTGACCAACTTACCCTCTGACACTATGGCACCCTGGCTTGATAATTTGGTGTAACAAATGCTATCTACAAAATCATTATTTTTCAATTTCATTTCAGCCATTTAGAATTTTCCCTTTGATTTCAGGAGCAATAAACATTATTGCTCATTACTAAACCTCTTGAGAACACCTAACTTCCTCTCCTCTTGTTTTGGCTATGCAGCACTCAAGTTTTACTCCACTGGTTTCCAATACTGATTATATATTTACCTAAGTGTTGTTTAAAATTTAGACTGGTTAAAATAAAAGTTATTTCCCAAAATGTCAATGTGACCATGACCACACTGAGATACAACAGCACAGGCCATCTCTTGTTTGTCAAAAATGCAGAGAAGAAAAGGATTTATTCTACTTGACTTCTCTAGTGAAGGAATGCACCGGGAAATATTGCAAATATTAGCAATAGTTTACACTGTGTTTAAACACAGATACAAAATCTACTACAGGATATAACAAAGTAATAACCATAACACTCAATACTGGAGGTGACACTTAAAACAAAGGAGATATTTGAGGCTTGTATGGTTCAGTTAAATAGTTATTTATTGAGATATAATATAAGATTTAAGAACATCCTCTACCTTAAGACATTAAACACTTGCAGGACTGAATAGAAACTAAAACCCAGATTTCCCCCTTACCCTTGTACTACAAACAGCACAAAACATCATTCATATTCATCAACAAGGGTACAAGATTGTCATGCTCAAGTATGTGCTCTGGTATCTGAATCAAACACAATTTTATGGTGGGAAAGGTGGGAGGAGCAAGAGATCATAGTGATGAGAAGCACCGTGCAGAACCAGAGGTGCAGCTGGAAGGAGAAGGCAGTCTTGTATAAATTGATAAATCACACTTGAGCTAGCACCAAACAGAAGATGTTCCTACCCGCTAGGGAGCCGGGCCCTCTGAGACAACAGCAGCTCCGTGGGTCCAGTGAGGTTCACCTCCCCATCCTGAAAGGATGCCTGGGAAGCAGCCTGTTGAGAGATTTCAAAGCACACATTGAAACTATGTACATAATTATGCATATAGAACAATGCTGTGTTTGTATTTTAAATCTGCATTTGGAAGAGAAAGTCAGTCATAAAACAACATCATCTCACTGACAGTGAGGACTGAAAGACTCATTCTGGATAGAGCACCTGTGACATAGATTTGGAGAAACAGGAGGGTATCTAAAGTCCTGCTCCTCGTGCCAGTCCCACCACCCTTCCACTGGAGAAGCTTAATGTTGTACTACATAATGTTGTAAAGTGGTACTGCTTTACTTTCTTCTCTGCCTATCTAACCTGAATACCATTCTCTCCCACTCTGATCTGCCGCCTTTCTCCCAAGAGATCACACAGACCCTGAGTAAACCCAACAGCTTTTTTTTTGTGCTCTATCCCTTGGCAGTGTTTATCTGGCAAAGACATATTTTCAGAGTAGCTTCCCAGAAAAAGAAATTATGCAGCCATTTGGACAATCAGACACAAAAATACAATGCACACAGAGTCCAGACACCAATTCTAAAGCTCTTGAAAACTATTATTTAGCTTTCTTTCTATGATCCTTGCACTCAATGTTTGCATTTTTTTCATACCAGGAGAGGGAAATAGTTACCAATGAGATAAGACCACTGTCAGCAGGTGATGTATTAGCTTTAACATACTGTACTTCATCCCAATCCTCACGGCAATAATGTAAACAGAGCAAAATCCGTAACAAAGACCTTTTTTGGAGGGGTCACTTCTGTCAACTCTGCAACAGGAATAGAGCTGGAAGACATAAATCTTCAGCTGTCAACACACTAAGAGAATTCAATTCAGAGCCTGATCTTAACTAGATAAAGGCTAAAGTTAATAATTATTTTTTTGTTGTTGCAGTGGTAGTTTTCCAGTGTATACACTTCTCATATTAAGTTATCTCAAGGCAAAAGGTAGCAATGCGATAAATTAATTTCAAAGAACAAAACCAACTTAGGTAATTTAATTTTAAATAATAGTTCTACACTGGTTGTTAGAAGTTTTAGCTTCTCTCAAACATGGTTCTATTCAAAAGATGGCTTTAAAGGTTTGGTGTTTCCAGTCCCTCAAAGATTTGTAGAACTTATTTTTAGTTTATAAGTATCAAGAGAGTTTGGAGCAAGTGTGGGTTGCCTTGTGCTTCAAAATCACAAACAGCCTTGCAAGCAAATGCTTGAAATATAAACTAAGCTGGATCCCTTTTGGTCACATGGTGCTTTTGAACCTATAATACTGGTAGTGATGCTCTTTGTGAGTTAATTAGAGCAGAAGCCAACAGATTTGGCTTCAACTGCAAGAATATAGTTCACTTGAAGTGAACTTCTGTCACTAATAAAAAGCCTCTTTTAAAAGCTATGTATTGAGTATGTGCCATCTCTTCCAATCACTTTTCCACATGTCAAGGAACAATTCTTGTTATATGAAGTATATTCCATACTAATTTAGTAAATCAAGAGTTTAACCTCAAGCAGTGCATTACCAACAGAAATCAGACACACAGCATTCCTATGTTAAAACTTCATCTTGACAAAAGGTTTTTAAAAAAAGTGTCTTGGTAGCAGCAGATGCTGGAAGCAGACAAACCCTTTAACAACAATACTCCCAACAAAGCTAACCTCTCTTAGCCTGCCACAGAAAACACTGGTGCTACAAAGGCTCTTCTTCATGGAAAGTTAAATATAGTCATGCCATGAGCAGATTTAGGGTTGTGATAAACTAGACCCTTTTCTCCCAGACACTGGCTGCAACACAGTACATGACAGAGAACATGCTACTCATGCCTCAGAAATGTTTTGCCATCTGAAGCATCCCTTGCAATCTACACAAGCCATATATGCTATGCTATTTCTCTGTTTCTGGGCTTTTGGTTACTATTGTTATTGCTGTGGTGAGATTACATCCATGCTTGTCCCCTATCTCCCACTTCTTGGAAAACAGATTTCCCAGCAATAATAAACACTAATGTTCAGAACACAATCTTGTACCTTGTTTCTGCTGATCGATTCACAGATTTTTTTACACCAGAAAGGAAAAAATTTTGATCAACAAGTATAATCTCATACTTCAATTTGCTTTGTGGCACAGCACATTGCAAAGAGCACAGTTACACTCCAAGATAAGCAAGAGATCCTTACAGAAAGATGGCAACAAACAGATTTCTTTTCTGCTAAAGGCCAGACCAGCATAAAGTATCTTGAATCTGGATAAGAGTATTATTATAGATACTAGAGGTGTCAGACCTTTGGAAGAGGTCTTCAAATTTATAAACATGTCTCAGATGTTTCAAGGCATGATCATTCCTGTTCCAGAAAATAATGGGGTAACTTTGTGAGGCACCTGACAGTCATACATGCCCGCATTTTAATCTCTCCACAAGATAAAACTTCTGTGAGGAATTACAAGATGAAGTTTGGAGTCCGTAACACTTACAGGTTGCTTTTTTGTTTCTCTTGTTTATGCGATTTATTTTAGGTTGGTGTGCTTGTTTGTTTATTGTGGTGTGGGGGTTTTGCTTGCTTAAATTTAAGGGTAAAAGCTTCTAAAATAAAGTTATCCTCTCCTGCCTGGAGAGAAGTGTGCTGAAGGATTTCAGAAAACGTTCAGTGTCAGAGCCCTCATCCTGCACAGTACTGCCTGTTTAGATTTGCAGGAGTATAGTGCTCCTACATATCACACATTATCACATCCTCAAGTCAATAAACACAAAGCCAGATATATTTAATGGCTTAACTGATCAAAGAAACATGAATCACAACACTGACATTATAAGTGAGCTCTCTGAGAATGACATTAGAGCTCCAGTCACGTAACAATCACTATAAATGGACAAATCCCTTTCATACTCGAGCATTACATTAGAAGCACAGTAAATTTAAACAGATCATCTCCTGACAAACAAGTAGAATAATAGCAAATCAAAAATGCACAATTAAAGACACTGTCAAAGACAATGATCCAATACACACAGAAACGCTCAATCTCTTGTTCAGTTTTTAAAGACTGATTGTCAGTTTCTCAATAGTGGCAGAATTAAGGACACTAACAAACCTTGACTCAAACTCAGCTGACACTGTAACAGATTTATAGTGACAGAATTGCAGTTTTCACTAGGGACATAGGAATAAATTGCAAAATGGTGTGGTAAAAACAAAAGCCAAGGAAGCATATGCATCTAAGAACAGCGGAAGTTTTTTAATTTATTTACATAGGGATAATTTAAATTAAGCAATTTTTCTTACTGCTACTAAAAGCATGTTCCTCAAATTAGGGGTAAGCAGAAGAGTGATTCTAGTAAATAATAACCCTTTGCAAACAACTGCAACCCAAATGCTAGAAGACTCTTGTATTCATTATGGGACAGCTTTCAAGTTAGGTAAACATGTACATGAGGCAGTAGAAGGAGTGACAGAGTACGTACCAGTAGTGACATTTTCTACTTTGTGAACATCCACTCTTCTCAATTCAACAGTCAGCATGGGCATATGTTAGCCCCAGCAAAAAACATGATGCAGTCAGTCATGGTCTTATTGAGCTTAGGGAATATGACCAAGTCTATGGCTTTTTCTTTAATTTTTGAAAAGGCTTATTTCATAAAACCCACAAAATATCAGAGGGGAAAAGCAATAGTGGCACTTTTGGACAGAGACATGCAAGTATCCATTTTTGGCTAGAAAAAGAGAGAGAGAGAGAGACAGAATTGACTGAAAATGGTCAAACCAATCACAAACCAAGGGTGCAGCCCTGAGCAGCCAACACAGCAGTGGCTGCCCTGACAGCCAGGCTGCCCCACCAGTCCCACTGCTGTTTTCTTACTATCATTGCAATCAAAAAAAAAATCTGGATTTTTGTATCTCCAAAAAACTGCACTACATCCATTTGCTACCTAAACTCTGGCTAGAGTGTAGTTTTGAATTCCATTCTAGCTAAAAACAAATTTTTTGCTGAGGTTCTTCTGCAGCTGAAGTTTACACATTCACGCAAGAGCAGACTATACCACTTAGCTCAGCAAGAAAACTTTAGAAATATTCACAGGCCACCAGTAGCTATAGAAGGGGCCTAAATCACCTCAAGTCTGTCTGGTAGGCTAGAACATAATTAATAGCATAAAATTGCCAATATATAATTTTTAGGAAAGCTATGTAGCAAAACCTATTCTATCTTCTTTGAAAAAAACTTATACAATAACCAACATGATAAAAATCTCAAAATAGATAAATTTAGAGAAAAAGGACTCTAAATAAAAGAACTGGAGAAAATACTGTGTGCAGGATACACTTGGAGTATAAAATTGTCATCAAACACTAGCAATAAACTTGAAGGAAGTAAGTAAGATCTATTAATAGAAGAAATACATGTATCCACTCAAATTAGGACTCAAACAATCTGGTATACCCAAGGGAAAGTATCTTTATCTGAGACTTTCTTCTAATGACAAAAGTGAAAACGTATGTGTTAAGTTCCAGTTTCCAGTAGTGTATTCTCTGAGGGCCTCAGCTCTTTAAAACAAAGGAAAAGTATCCAAATCAAAGAGCAGAAGGTCATGGAGCAGGGTGCAGGCTGCAGAGCTCCCTTTCCCTACTTGGCCAACAGCAAACCTTCTTCCAAGAAGGTTCAGTAAGAGTTCAGATCCCATCAACATAAACAGTGAGATGCAAGGAAACCTGGGGGTGAAAGGGATGCTTAGTTTACAAATGCAGGAAATGTCTCATCTACTGCTCTCACAACAGACAATTTTAATTACCGTATTTAAAAATTGAACATTTTTAGCAACACTTTCAGGATCATGTGAGCATTTCTGACAGCCAGAATGAGTTTAAAAAGCCATAGCACTATATTTAGCTTTAAAAATCAACACTTTCATAAATATTCCCAAACCAATTAGCCCGTCTTTACCTAGAACAACAAATGCAATACCTGACATGGCATACAGAAGACCACGTAACTCATGGAAAACACACATAAAGGCCCCTTGTTGTTCAGTAATAATGTAACCAAGCATAGGTTAAAATATGCTAACCCTATCTGAACCAAAGCTATACATATCTTGCTGTAATGCCTACCAGTAACATTCTATGCTGTTTTCAAGTTCTGGCCAACTGTACATGACTTTTTAGGCCCAAAAGGCTTCTCTGTGGCTCACTTGGTCTGTTGGGAAACAATGTGAGTCGTCTGTTCCTGAAATGGCTAAGAAACTTCAACCACAATAACCACTGCCCTTCATTATGATACTCGTTAGACTCAGTTTGCAAAAAGAAGAATGCAGCACACCACAAGCTTTCAAAATACTTCAGATTGAAAATCAGTATCTCTCTTCCTCTATTTAGCCTTAAATCCACAATGGGCCTAATTGAAGATGTGGCACTAAAACCTTTCATAAAGAAAACATTTATCTTATTTTTATTGCTTTCCATGTACAGAGTCAGGTTACCCCTAGGCCAGTGAACAATCTGGCCAAGTGAAATACATAACGAGCTTCCAGTAAGCAGAGACCTGTACTATAACTGTAGCAGTAATACCTCTGTGTAGGAAAAAAACTTTTTTGAGGAATCTTAGTTTGGACTGGAACAGAATTAATTTCCTTCCTAGTACCTGGCACAGTACTATGTCTGGGATTTAGTAAGAGAATAATATTGATAAACTACTGATACTTTGGTTGTTACTGAGTAGTGCTAGCCATAAGTCAAGGACTTCTTAGTTTCCCATGCTCTGCCAGAGAGAGGGTGCACCAGAAGCCATCAGGGAGCACAGCTGGAACAGCTGACCACAACTGGCCAAGGGGATACTCCACAGCCTAGAACATCATGGCCAGGACATAAACTGGGAGAGCTGGCTGGGAGAGGCCAATCCCTACTCAGTGATTAGGCTGAACATCAGTCAGTGGGTGGTGAGCAATTGCGTCAGGCATCGCTTGTGTTTTGGTTGTTGTTCACACTCATTCAAGGATTAGGTATGAAGTTGGTGTCAACATTTATGTTTCAATTGCTTGGCTAATCTTTCATTACCAAGATAACAACAGACTAACTTCCAATCTTCCAGTCCACACAGCTTTACGTAACACCCCAAACCACTTCCTAAAATATATGCAAGAATGGTTTAGTATTGCAAAGGCATGCATAATAATGCCTCAAAATATTCCAGATTAATTTTTAAATTTAACATAGCTTTCCTTTTTTTCCTTCTAAATAAGCATAATAAAATATAATTCACACTGTATTGCTAATATCAATACATCAAGGGTGGAAACCAATGCAAAGGAGGCTAACAAAATGCCGCTAAACTGAAGGAAAATTATTAATGTTTGTTACTGTGTATTTCTTATTTTTCCAGTGGTCTGCTTGATTGAAATCACTGTGCCATAGAACGTGGGAAGTATTTCTAAACAGCTTACAATAGTTCCATTTCACTTACTGATTAAACTACATCATCCTCTCAACTATTCAGAATGAAATTAATTTGAAATGGATAATTGATGCAATTGTGCTGTATCTACAAATGCAATTAATCACTTGCTAAAGATGATTTTTAGGCAGTCAACTATTATGAAAATAAGAATCACACAGCCTCTTTCAATCTTGTCATTGAAATGTATTCAACTGGACTGGTAAAAGATATTTTTCAACGTAAGAATAGCCGTATGTCTTCAGATATTTTTAATAACATCCAAGTGGATTCATGTTTAATTAGCAGAGCACAAAGAAAAGCCATAATATAGTACGGCTTTTAGCAATTACATGACAGTTTCAGAAACCACAACAGCAATATTTTTCCCCTCAACTACCAAGGGATTTCTTGAATATTGTAGTGAGTTGTGATCTTGGTATTCAAAAGGTTATTTTAAACCAAGTGCATAAATGGACACTCTCCTGAGAATCAGTCTGGAATGAAAAATCACTCCCCCAAATTGTTTGTTAACAACTCTCTGCTGAGAGTCATCATTACAGCTGGACTGCACTGGTGGATTACACACTCTCTGTTCAGTGCAAACACTGAGCTGCCTGAAATCCCCATCCCCAGCACATCCAAGTACTCTGGCTGAGGTGGCACTGAAGCAGATTCAGAGCAACTGTATTACGTGTGTAGTCCAAGGAAAGTGCTCAGTACCTTTAGGAAAAGTGGGACAGGAACATCATGCACACGCAGACACACATTTTCAAAGTTATTGCTTATGCTTTAGCTCAGTGGTCAACACCTTCAGTCAGAATAACATGAGGGCAAATTCTCAGCAGCAAACACGATGTGCTGAGCCCAGGGCACCAGGGAAGGGTACCCAGCTCCTGGGTTAAGCATGGGAGGCAACCTGGTCTACCCTCCTGATTACTGCTGGTCCCAAGCCAGCAGATACCTTGGAGTCCCTGCCTTCTATATCAGGAAGATATCATTAGTATCCCAGGGAGCATCAGAATCAGCAGGAGTCAAAATCAGGGGAGCTTCAGTTCTTCAGGGACACAAGCTACACCAGCCAGGTTCCCTCCTCTGCACTTCCACTGAGCTCTTCTGGACATGTTCAACTTCTGCATGTAAAACACACTTTGCCAACATCAACCTTCAAAATGCTCTCCCTGACCCTTCCTGCTATACCTACTCTCGATTTGTTTCATCCAAATCACTCAAAATTCTAGCTGAGGAGCATTCTCCGCTTGGGAAAAACAATGTTCTGTTTCAAGTCCTACACAAGCAGTAAGTTCTTTATTATTAGGAGCACCAAGAATTACTTTAGACCTGGGGATCAAAATTGTTACATATGATTTTGGCAAGAGAACTCTGAGAATCCTCATATAAAAAACTTCTCTATTACTGAGAAAAATAAATTTTGCTAGTTATAACAGTACTAGAGAGTTCACATCTTCCTTGGCAGTTGCTTTGCATGGGTGAAGGGAAGGAAGAGGTGCAGCTGGAGTGCCTAAGTACTTCAATTTGTGAAGGGCTGAGAGAAAAAGAAAAATGTAAAAAATACCTCAGTTAAAAGTCTCCAGAAGTAGCTTTCCTGCACATAAAACTCTGGACTTAGGCCCAACATTTTAACAATTTCTAGGCTGAGGTGTGAGCAATGCCTTTTCCAAAACAGCAGAAAACTGCCTTTAAAAACATTGATGGTATATTGATAAATATTAGGATTTGGCACCTCTACTGGCCAAGAACCAACTCTTAAAATAAACAGAAATGTTCCAGTAAGGGTGAAAAAACCCGCTAAACCAAACAACCCACACACCGACACCAACCAAAAAACTACTGGAAACATAAGTAATATGGTATATGTTCACAACTTTTAGGAGCTGTCAATATGGGAATAATTATCTAAAGGATGCAGTTAAGTGGCCAGCCATATGATCACTGGCACCTTTAAAAGAGGGTATGTTTATTAGCTCTCTACCCATTTATCATGCCAGTTTTAATTGCCTATGAGCTCTCTGCCTGCACTGCAAGCCTACAGAGATGCTACAGAGCAATATCAGGAGGACTTTGTGACCGAGTTTGTAGTATTGCATCTCAGCAAGATAATTAATTTGAACTAAGCTATGCTTAGAGCACTTGAAATATTTTGGCTGACCTGCTATCTGCTAGGACATTAATATTTTTATTTTATTTATCTTGCAGTGTTTTTATTATACTGTCATATTTTAAGGACTGTTGCTAAATTTACTGTCCAGAAATACATGGGTGGCCTTTTATTTATAAAGAATATTTAGCAGTGGTACCAACAGTGCAAGACAGCAAAGAAGCAGGTGTTTCCAAGCTAAAATTTATGATTTTTTTCTGTATCATCCATTTTGAGACAAAAATATATGTTTAAAAAAGGTGCACAAACTTTGGACATATGAGTTACTATATAAATTATTTGTAAGCAATTATTCCCATGGCAACAAGCATCATTTAAAAGTGTACCCTCATTAGCTCCACAAATCCACACTAATCCCTACTTTTGGTTGGAAACTGCAACTGGGCAATTAATATTGCAAAAATCAGGAAAGAAATTAATGTTTTTACAAGAAAATCTACAAAATTTTCTCAGACCAAGAGAACACCAGCATGACCTTTCCTGGCTTGACTCATTGCTTGAAGCCTCCCTAGATCTTTAATTGACAAAACATTTTACAAGAGATTTACAAACTACAAAGCTGCATTTTGGCTACTTTCTTCTTTATTTAGAGAGAAACTGCTTGTATTCCTTTTTTAAAGTAAAGAAAAAAAAATCTCTTAACCCACTATGCATTACATCAGGAT
>VZTT01059534.1:8798-25992 GCA_013400855.1 Buphagus erythrorhynchus | reverse complement strand
GTGTAATTACACTACTGAATCAAAACTTTCTGTTTTTGTTACAATATGCCCTCAATATTATCTGAAAGGCTTCTAAAAAATGCGTATTGTCTAAGAGCTCAATGTACAAATGATACTTTAACCTTGCATCTCTATTCCTCGCAATAAATTCTTCACTGACTTCACCTGTTTTTTTATCAAAATGAAAACGTGTCTTCACTACCACCAATGACAGTGGGAGTGAACAAAAGGGGTTTCCAAAATTTAAAAATCAAATCAATTTTCAAAGTTAAAATGGGTCTTCATTAAAGATTGCATTTGATATTTTCCTGTTAATTTCTTTTATGAATGGCTCGTATAATGAGATGCCTTATACAAGCTAGGTTGGTCAGCAGGAATCCACAGATCCATTGATTCTTTAACAGCAAGGATAATCACACTGTTACCACGAGCCAACCAAGCACCACTCCCAGCCTGTGAGAGCCAATGCTAAGCTTTGACTTGGATCAGAAATTTCTATTCGTTGCTTTGGAACAGTAACATGAGTAAGATGCTGAAATTGTATAAGAATGATTTTTCTCTTAATTCAGCTGTCTCAGCTGTAGCTATACTTAAGCCAAGAAGGCAGTCACCTCAGTAACGAACACCAGAGGAAACTGAAAAAGACTGCCCCATCTTCTCAGACATGCCTTTTTGTAACACCCCACTCATCAGGGATAGCCCAACACAGTCCCTGTACCAGTAATCCTTGGGTCACACACCCAGAGACCACTACAATGCAGTCCACCTGGCCACCTCTCCTCCCAAAAGTCAAAGCCATGCCATGGAAAGCAAGGCCTGGCTGGGGCACCGCTCTGCTCCTGCTGATCTGCATTTGCCCTGTGCATTATGTATTATTATTACAGTGCATTATGTTAAGTTTTCCTCAGTGTGCAATATATGTTAGTAATTGCCAGTTACGTTACTACTATTCCTCATATGGGATTATCATAGTGGAGCAACAGCACTGATTAATCAATTAGCATGGATTCATTAGAGATGAACGATATGGCAATGTAATTGTGTTTACTGAACAATGGATGACAGTGTGCTTAAAGCCCACGATTTCTAATAATGATATATACATAACATTATGAATATTTAAAGTACCCTCACTGCAAAGCTAGAGAGACAACAATCAGGATGTGATTCTGTGTGCAAGTAATGCTGGAGCCTGAAGAATGTATAGATGGGAGAGCCACAAGACAGATGGCACAGTTAGATGACTTATTTTAGCGTTGACTAAATCTTTGTAAGACAGCTACAGCATTTCCTGTACTCCAGAATGCACAGGCATGTCTGCACATTACAGTGGCCAACAGTATAAACAGCCAAAGCCCCAGGTGTCTCAGAAACATTAACCAAGCCATGTTAAGCATAAGAACTGACAGAGCTCACTCTATGAAATAAACAGAAGCATACAAGGGTAACCTAAAGCTTCTTCTCCAGATGTCCAAGGTGTACACCCCTGACTGTGTGTCCTTGTCAATGGCTGAACGCTAAGCTTACAACATTAAAGAACATGAACACCAAACTCCCAGACACATCTCTCCATATATGATTAGTGCCCTTTAGGTACTAACGCAATAGTCACAGACCCTTCTTCTGTCTAAGGGTGGTATACAGACTTGCCAGCAATTCATACAGATATCAGGAGATAAGACAACAAATAATTTCTTGAAAATACGGTGCAAAGAAGAGATACTGAAATATAGCTTCTGCTGCACACCCTGCCTGAAAGAAAAAACACTAAAAAGGAATGTAAAATGTTACAGGGAAATACTTTGCTAAAATGTTAAAGAGAAAACATGTTCTCTATTATACTCCAGGAAATCAGAAATCTTCACGTAAGTCCAATACCCAGGTCCCATGAGAGAGCCAATGTACAGCGCGACAAGGACCTGAATGGTCTCAGAGATCACTCATCCAGTATCTTCCCAAGATGCTTCCACAATGTCCCAGGGAATCACAGCCTGCGATTAGCATAGAGCTTCCTCAGCTTGGAATGCAGCCCTTGAATACAAGGTACTAAGAACTACATTGCTTGTTTAGATCAAAGGCACTTTCATTCCTGCAGGGAGTTAAGTATTCCTCAACTTTGTGGGCTGCAAATTTACTTACTTTTCAAAAGATTCACACATTGAGTTAATTTAAAACTTACCAGCTTCCTCCAGTCTAAGCAACTTACTGAATCAGTGACTAACAGTATTGTCCTGAAGACATCTTTATATTTAACCATTTGTTCCATATGCTTAGAGGTGTTAAAGTCTCAAAAGAAACTTTTTCTATTTATACATACATATATAAAAATACACCAATGTGTGCATGTGTGTGTGTGCGTATGTGAATGATAAAGTTGCAGATGAAGTTCTTAAAGAAAATCTTGTCTGGTCACAAAGATAATATGGAGGACTAACAGCATATCTCAGTACAGGAAGGAATTATCTTTAAAAATTCTCTCCTTGGCTCTGGGCATTCTACAAACCAAACTGCCCATCCTCATTCTCAACAAAACCTCCCAACACTGTGGCAAGGAAAATACATGATGGCCTAAGGAAAACAGAACACAAATTTGTCTTGCCAGGCCTCTATTTAACAGGCAAGTCCTAGAGTAGACATACTCCTAAATGTCTCTCTGTTGCCCCGCTTTAAACTGAATTTTAAAAAATAATTTGTCAGAGAAAAAACAAGCCATCTATTTCAAATATTTTTGTAAGAGACCATGAGAACATCTTAACCTACAGACCACCAAGCAAATAAATAAGGGTTAAAATGTTGTCTGAGTCTCTTCAAAGAACTGAGTTGCTTGCATCCAAATGGGAGAAAACATGCAGTCCTACATAAACCCCTTGATCTCAATCCCAATTCTCAATGGAAATTAAGCCAACTGTGTAGTATTTTAATTCTGCTGAACTGTATACAAAACCTTGTTTTAGGATCTGAAAGTACAGGCACAGTGTTATCCTGAATTTATGAGTGAATATTATTAATAAACCTGAGTTGACTCTTGTGAGCCAAGACATTACTATCACTGGCTTATCTTAAACCTAGCAGGCAATTTAGACTAGAGACAGATCACCTGAGAGTATATTGTTATTTCCAATAAATCCTTATGAAGCATAATGGTATTTTCAATCTCTCCTAGGGTTTTTAAAAGTCATCATAAAATAACCTTTCATGAAATGATCTGGTTCCATGTTAATTATTAACTACATATTGAAATAACAGCACTGCTTAGTAAATAACTTGACAGCACTAAAATTGCAGAGTAAAAGGACAGGATTTATCACACGATTGAAAGAAAGCTGGGTGAAGAAAATAACTTAAGCAAAGATATATCAGCATATTTGCTTGGAATGAAATAGAACAGCAATTATAAGCCCTTACAGATTAATTAAGCTCAGGACATTTTAATGAGCACAGTTGTATCTACTAATCAGATTATGATGGGGACTCTCACAACCACGGGTTTTTTTTATTATTATTTGAAGAGAATAAGCAAACAAAATCCCATGGATAACTTCAATTTCACACTACAAAGTTATATCACCAGAAATAGCTTTTTTAAGGTTACAGGTGGGCTTAATTGTACTATAGTTGTTGACTAATAGCAGATTTAAAACTTACCAGACCAAAGGTCAGAGAAGACATTGCTGTTGCTTAGGTGAGCACAACAGGTGACGAGGACAAATGAGTAACTCTCCAAAAGACAGAAAGCAGCAGGAGATACCAACTGTCCTATTTCTTGCATGTGCTCCTGGATAAACACACTGTTCTAATTCAATGCCTCTTTCCTTGCTTTTGAGAAGAATACAGGGAAGGTATACCAACAGAAGTGTTGGTAATAAAAAGGCCTTTCAGCAAAATTCCCAATTTTTGCTTATTCCTATTTTAAAATAAACATTCTCAATTATATCAATGATTTCCTAGAAACAAAATGTCAGAAATGTTATGTACATAAGTGTTAGCCACAAAGTGGAAGGAAATAGCTATAACCTGGCTCCTTGCATGCCTTTGTGAAGCTCTACCATTTCCCTACCTCTCCACACAAGATGCTCAAGCTGGTTTCAGATACACAGAGAAGCTACACTCTGAGACAAAAAAGTTTCCTTGTTCCCAGTTCCTCAGAACTTGGAAACCAAAAGTATGGCACCAAATGGAAGAATAAATCGAGTCTGGCTACCTGAGAGGGCCAAGGTCAGTTAAGACAAAGTGACAAATGTGACAGGTGCACAAGTGACAAGGTTCAGTACATCTCAGTTCTTTATGAGGCTTCTCAGCTAAGACATGTGAAGCCAGATTTTTTTAAACATGAGTATTTCCTTAACTTACAGTTCCCTTAATTTTAAGAAATGTGTTGACAGAAAATCTGAGCGGCCTGAAAAGTTAACCAAGTTTTTATACATGTGAATTATTTAAGCTTTAAAACTTCAGTACAATATGCTTAGCTACAAAGCACAGTACAGTTTTATATACCAGTGAAATGTTTTAAATACCATTACTTATGAAGAAATTCAATGTTACTTATCCAGGTCAGATGGTAATTAAAATACTTCTCAAGTAGAAATACATGGAGACTGGCAGCATGCTGGGGGTAGGGGTGTGGGTTGTAGTTTATAGATTTTTTTTTTTTTTTATTTGCCTCACTCCTACTACCTATGCCAAGTTCATCAAAATTTACTATTTAGAAAAACAAATTTAAAAGCATTTTGTACAGTTGAGTTTCTTCTGCTATCACATAGAAAAGCAAAGCTTTTTTTCTGAAGATTTTTTAATTGCATTATAATAACCCAAAGCACTGTAAGCTACAAGAGTTTGCTTGCATCTTTCTGATATTGGGCACTTCTGATCTGCGTATTTAATGTCTCCACATCACTGTAATGCATTCTGGGTACTCACAAGTAAAGACATTACCTTTTCTTCTAGAAAGAAAAGGTAGAAAGAAATAGCTTCAATGAGTTACTTTGTGAAGGAAAGAACAAGGTAGACTTCCTAAAGAAAATCCTCTCATTCAGAGATGAACTTGACCAAATTCAAAAGCAACCGAAGGAAGCATTCACTGCTTCCATCTGAAAATGAGCTTAATAGTCCAGAAGCTGATACATCCTGCAGGCAAGAGCAATACATCTTAGACAAAAGTTGCCCCCAGTAGAATAGAAGATCATGGAGAGAATGGCATTTTTTCAAGTGTCTGTGCATAATCTCATGCAGGGCTTTAAATTTCAACCAAAAAAAAAGCACTGTGAATTAGGCATAATATTTTAATAGAAACTACTGGATACATGAAACAAAGCACTGAAATAACAGGGTAATACTGATCTGCGTTGCTAAACTGATGTACTGCTGCATTTTAAGCTACTCAGAGCTTCTGCAATTTACATTCACTCCTATACAATGGTAATGAAGTGATCAAGCCTGGAGATCACAAATACAGGGGCCTGGGGAGCTGAACTCCAGCTCAGAAACTAGTCTGAACAGTTTCCTCAAGCGTGAACTGACTACAGCACAGTGTCATGAGCACAGAAGGAGTCCAGGTTCTAAGAGGACAGAGATAAGGCTTTCTATGTGCTCTATCCTCTCCCAGCAAGTAACCCTTTCCTGTTTAAATGGTTACAAATTTCAATAGAGACAAGTTCAGTCAGTGAACGTTCACTGGAACTTAAAACAGGAACCCAACCAGAACACTTTCAGGTATAATTACACTTGATCTGGACTAAAAATTAGTTTGTTTCCTTTATGCAAGTATCCCCATGGCTGCATCCAATTTCAACAGCTAAAAGTACCATCAAGCCTGGAAAACACAAGTGGAAGGATTGAGGGAGGTGAGTGCAAACTGAAATAAAGTTTGAACAGTTTATTTTTGTTTGGTTTGTTTTCCTTAAGTCTGAACTGTCTTACATACCAGTAACAATCAAACAGGAACTGTTTAGCATATGAAAGCAAATATTATTTCTGTTGTTATGGCTATTTGGACATCTGATAGCCTCAGGCAACCCAAAGGGGCCCCAACAACAACAGCTCAGCTTAAAAGTCAAAGGGCAGATACCTTTGAAGTGAGAAATTACACAGAAACAGCAGTAGACCTTGAAGTTTGGTCTGACAGAAAGAACCTGAATATTTCAGAGTAAATTCTATTCATCCTCACAATTCTCTTGAAGGCAAAATAGACACAGTGATGTTGAATGCCAGAAAACCTAAGGGCAAAATGCTCTCCCCACAAATCCCTCCAGTATGGCAACAGGAAAGGCTACCAGCATTTCAGAGAGGTTCAGCAAACAGAGCTGGGGAACGATTCTTGAAGTTGTTAACATTTTTTGACCTAGCTAACTTTTATTTTATTGTCTGGTAAACATGAGTGATAGGGAAACTCTGTCAAAGAAAACATTAGCAGCTTCTAGAAAGAGGATCCTTTGATTCTTTGGCATCCAGGCTGAGCAGGCATGGAAGTTTCTAGATAAGAGTGTGTGAAGACTACTGCTCGTGAGCCTGTTCAAACTAGTGGAAAAGACAAGACTGGATTTCCAGGTCTGCAAGTGGATTGATTAATTTTTAGATACTTGCAACACAATTCAGGACATAGATAAGTTACAGTCTGGAAAATAAATGCTGGATTCTAGAAGCAAGTAGTTTCAAAGTGGAGGCTCACAGTTATGTCTCCCAGATCTTTACCTGTATCCTGCACTGGTGATGAGACTAAATGGCACAGGAAAAACAAAACGGTAATTACCTTTCTGCTGGCAAAGGGGAACACAAGCCACTCCTGCAAAGGTAAAACTGTGGTGTTGGGAAAGGACCTCACCCTGCTCCTTTGGAGAAATCACACTTGTTTGTGCAATTGCTGCTCCTCACCAGTAAGGAGAGGAGCATTAATGTGGATAAAAGGCTTCCATAGGTCTGTAAAAGCTGTTGCACATTACATGGCTTCAAAGCTGGTCTAGGGACAAAGACTTGTCATTCCCCTTTAAATCAAAGATTAATAGCAACTGTGCACCCAAGAATTGTAACAGTAAGAAGTGTATTTGCTACTGGCATTTTTCATTTTATTGCTGCAGACATGACTTCAATTTGTGGTCAACAGACCTCTAAATTCCTTGACTGCTTTCAGAACATCATAGAAAGAAACTGTGAAGATCTAGCATAAGATATGTCTTCACTGGAAAGTTTTTGGGAATCAACAAACCAAAAAAATTGAAGTTATAAACCATACGTCAGATTATAAATTGGTTGGCATTTCTGACACTGACAAAGACAATTGCTTTTTTTTGTGGGTTTGTTTTTTTTTTTTTTTTAGTGAAGGGATAGAAAATTCTTGGCTTTTGTTTTTCAACAAAAGAGATAAAACTGAAATATACCAAGGACTACTGCTGGTTTTTCTCCTGGATTCACTTCTGATTTATTTATAGGAGGGCTTTCTACCTTTACCTGCAAATGTCACAACTGATCTTGTGACTTTTATGTAGTTTCTTGGTTTAATAACTATGGTAGGTACAGCACAAGTTCTGCCTCTGCCTCCCTCCAAAAATAAACAAAACCTAATCATGTCTAAAAACTAGTTTATATCTCACTGTTCATAGCAAATAGAAAGAGTTGGGCACAGATAACCTAATTTTCACCTGTTTCTGCTTACTGCATACACACTAACTCAATTTAGATTGATCTGCTAATGTTTGCAGACTTACTGCAGTGGCACAAGGGTACTACATCCATTCAGCTTATTCTTAAAAAAGACAAATCAAGATGAAATGTTGTTCATACTCCTTTTTAATTTTATTTTAGCTCTTTGTTTATCTCTTCACTTCAAAGCGCTTCCAATATGAGGCACAGTTTCAGTGTGACAACTTTGTAAAATTAAAATAGAAAAAAATGTGCCAGCATCAATCTGCTTTACATTGGAAAGCACCACAGCCTTGAGACAGAAATGACGACTTGTGAGAGTAAGCTATAATGAACCCAGAAGTGCTATCTGCAGTAGGAAAAATATATTAGACTGGAGGCTGAACACTCCTGAAACAATTTTTCTTCCTCAATAGGAGTCTCCTATTCCCCAGTTGCAGTGTACAGCCCAGTCTGACTCCAAAAGCAAGGGAAAACTATCAATATGAATCCCCACAATTCTGTTGGCTAGCATTTATTATTTGACTTGGAGCTACTTAAATGCCAAATTAAAAAATAAAATACAGCCCAGAATAAAGCTGAGTCTGCAAGGGACATCCCCCATCTGTGACCTGTCACTGGCTGGGCAGGAAGGCAGGAAACCACCCTGGAAGCAGGAGCCCCACCAATCCAGGGGCAGGGAGATCCCACCAAGCCAGGGGCAGGTACTCAGCCAGAGCCCAGGCCCGGAAGGTGGGAGCTGAGGCTGGGCAGCAGCTGCACAGATCACAAGGTAACAATGAGGCTGAGCCAGCCTGTCTGCCCTGAGCCCGGGCCTCTGCAGGAGAAACAGCCCAGCACACAGGAGGACACCAAACCTGCCAGCTCCATCCCCAGCTCCCCAGTTCAGAAAAGGCCAAAGTCATGGCAGGACAAGCACCTTAGTAAATATGGTCCTAGTTAAGAGGGAGGCTACAGAGGGTCAAGGGGCTGATCCCAACAGTACCAGTCAAGATCCATGGCAGGTGCACCCAAGTAGTCAGGCCCTTCTCAAATTTCAGTGCTGCTACAAAGTAAGTTCTCTCTAGTGAGCTGTATTGTCAGATTCCTCTGCACAGACATCCTTTCATTACCTGTGAACTGCAATATATTAATCTAGTTCCTATTCTTTCCACAACAATATATCTGAGGTACAAATTCAGTTCTCTTAAAATACATTCTTGGCAAAGTGCATCACATGAATATATATGCTACATATGCATGTATAGAATTAGTGGGGAGCTGTCTTGGGGTGACTGTATGATGCCTGTATCCCCAAATCGTCTGTTCTGTTGGTGTTGAATATTAAATTCTGCAACTTTAAGACTGGTTCCAGGAGTGAAGCGGGAGAAAGAAGAAGTGCAGAGTTTGTTATCAGAGACTGCACTGACTTCCCCCCCGTCCGTCCTGCAGGCGTTTGTGGCTGTGGTGGGCTGTGAGGAGAGGCTCCCTTTTTTGTTTTTGGTTAGATTTTTCTGGCTAGCCGAGGCAGAGAAGCTCCCTGGACTGTTTTTTCCCTTTTTTCCTTTTTTCTGGAACTGTTTGAACCTGCTCTGGACTGAAACATCCAGAAGAGCACCCGGAGCTCACACCTGTGTCCCACCAGGCCTGGCCTGGGCCGCGCCATTTCCCAGCACCGGAGGGACTGAGAGCACCTGAGTGAGCCGGGCAACCACGGAAAGAACTCTTCTAAATCTGTCATCTCTTCAGAACAGCGAGAGGTTTTGCTGCTTGGTATTGTTCACTTTTGTGCTGGGAGGTGTATTGCCTGTTGAATAAACAGTTTGTTTTTTTTCTCCCACTTCTCTCTGAGGAAAATACTTTTTTTCCCGAGCCAATTGGGGGAGGGACTGCTTGAATCTCTTTCCTAGAGGGACCCCATTCAGAGGTTTCCTCCCAAATTTGCCCTAAACCAGGACAGGAGCATTACTTTATATTGCTTTCCCACAGACATGCTTTCATGCTAAAAGGAGCTTCCAGTAGGCTCTCCCAATAGGCAAAGACATTGTTCTGTCTTCTGCTTGAAAATTACTTTTTTTTTCCCTTAGAGAGCCAGTGAAAGCTATGAACTTGCATTCCAACTTTACTGTTTACCTTTTAACTTAATACCTGTTCATCAAAAGCCTAGATTCTATTAACTACTTTAAAAGAAAAATAAACCTGTTATAAACTGCATATACTACACCAAAGGGTATTTTTCCACTTGGTTTTTGCTGTCCAGACTGAAGAGAGTTGCCAGCCATCCCTGAATGTGCATGTTTAGTTGTTACAGAACAAAATACTAGCAGCAATGGAAGAGAAAGCTAGACCTGAAGTAATCTTACTTATTAAACAAATAATAAAGAAGTATTTATGTGGTAGTCAAAATCACATTCATATGAATATAGAATGATATGTAATAAATTCTAAATATCTAATGATTTCAAGAAAATTTAAATCACTATAAACCTAGAATCTGCATGTTGCTCCTGACCTTAACAGGGAACAACACATCAGACACTAGAAGTCTGATTACTACAAAAGTAATTTTAACAGAACTAACATCAATAATTTCATGTTTTAGACACTTGTGTAGTATTAGAAATACATAAAATTGGCAGCAGATTAATTTCCCAAAAGTCTTATAATCTTTTGGCACACTGCCAACATAATTTTAAAAAAATAATTTTATTTATGAGTGCATGCATCCGGTACTAATGAACTAATTTTACCTGTAAATATCAGTGTTTGCGTAACTGATGATGTTAATACAATGAAATTATCAACATGCCTCTCAAAACAACCTTTTGAAAGTGACAACTACACACAAAATAGACAATGAAAGGCAAAAAGGCAGCAAATCACAGCTGGGCATTAAGCAATCATCAGGTTCTGTGTTTTGTAAACTCAAGGATAGCTTTGTTATCATTAACATGGTAATCCCTAATCTAACAGTATTTCTTCTGTTCTGAAGTGCTTCAAAGAGAATAAACACACACCATAAATTCTCTTGCGTGTACTAACTAGACTATCAATTTGACCATAAGACAGCATCCATCTCATTCCATCCTGTCACCAATGGATGGACTTGCCTATGAACAGGGATCCAGCCTCCCTTCTCTTCTGGATGATGGGATGGAACACTTTCCCAGGCTTAACAACAGCCAACCAGAGACAGAATGGTCTGAAGACTGAAGTGGAACCGATTTCTTTTACCGCGACTTAATTCTGCTATTTAGAAATTTACAGTACAACTAGTAAATAATAAAAATATTGTGTAAAAACTACTCTAGCCCATTCTGTCTCTACTCTCCTGAACCTCCTTGGTAGGAACGTAAGGACTTACAATAAAGAATTTTACATTTTTTCCATGAGGTGCAAAACATTCCAATTCTAGGTGGTGAGAACACCCAGATACAGCAGACCACCTCAGTCACCAAAATTTTCCGTGTACCTTTTGCTGAATATTCCTCCTTCAGACATACAACATTACTGAATTCACTCTCTCAAATAAAAATCCCAAAACATCCAAGGCAGCTCATACCTGTTATGAGGGAAATGCAGATACATTTATACATCAGCCACAGTGATCTCATAGCTGGTCTTTGTGCCACAATTTTTTCACTATACCATTAATTAAAAAATCCCACATCTTTGCAGAAGCACACAGCAGTATGTGATACCTAGGCAGCTATGGTGATGCTACACAGATGTGAGGAAAATGTTCCTACATTCTTTTAAAACAAATATACAGTTAAGACTATACTCTTTGGCTGAAAAGAATACCACAACAGAAATATCAGAGCAAAAAACACATTTGTCCGTAAGAACTGTGATATTTCACAGCCTTGACTGATTTATTTATTTTTAAGATGAAACATCTATATTTTGGCTACATCTTTAAAATCAAACTGAAGGGGATATCATTCTACCTGCTGATAAAGATCTTTTTTTTTGTTTTCATTTGTGACTTAAAATCCATTTAACCTGGTTTTGTCCCCCAGCCTCTCCTCTTTTTATCATGCTTACAATTTCTCATAGAAGTGTTATATAAAATTTGCCTTGGAATATGCCTCTTCTGTATATTCTGAAAGAGAATTCATTTGGGCTTTTATGGAAAGCGTCAAAAAATGAGACAACAAAGACTAAATAGCCCTTGCTCAGTAATGCTGCTTGCAAAATGACTTTACCCCAAAACAATGTGTTTCTGTTCGATTCTCATCCTGCTGTTTGAAGGACAGAAAAATGTATGCAGATCATAAATGAAAGGGAGGGGTGGGGCTGGAAGTGAATGCCACGTCTGAGGAACCTTCACCATATTCTTTGACTGACATGAGGCCAGGTGAAAAGAAGGGGGTTCCTTTTGTTTCTGTAAAGGTGACAGATATACCATGAACTTGATTGTACTTCATTATTCCAAAAGGCAGAGGAAAGAAAAAGGAGGAGGCCAATTTATCTCCACAAGTGTTAAAATGTGTAATCATCTCAGATGCACCCTATTAGGTCAATGGAGCCAGCATGCTACAAGAAACAGCAGTTCTTTCATTTCAGGTGCAAGTTCATGTCACTCTAAGACAGCTGCCACACAGACAAGAGCACAAATACCAACACAGAGAGTAATTCTAACTCTGAGGTACTGTGATAGGCTCTCAAAGATACCGTGAGACGCTTCAGTGCAGTCACATTACATGGTATGGTTCAAATACAGAGAAGAGGCTATTACAGCCTCCCTTGGGACTGAAACAAGAAGGAAGCTTTTTACTTGAATCTTAGAGAGGAGCTTGAGAATCCATATTGAAACCTATATTAAATCAAGATGAATCAAAGGCAAAACTTATTGTTACTAGTACTTTGAAGCAGACAATTTTTTAAAAAGCATAAGCCACTACTCATTTTGTTCAGGAAAAAAAGAACCCCAAAAAATCTTACAGGAGTAAGTGTTCCTATAAGTTCTCTCTGGGGGGCATTTTTTTTTCCCCTTATGATACTGCTTGGAATGTGTAACACTTTGTACTGGTAAATATGGTTTTTAGGATCAGAAAAATGTCATAAAAACAACTGTGCCAAGTGAGACCACAGGTATGTCCATCTTCAAATACCAGGCTGCCTCACAAACTGCTAATTATTGTCCCTCAGAGTACAGAAAAATAGTGGCAACAATTTGCTCTTGAATCAACAAAGTTATTCTGCAGTCTAATCACTTCCTTTCAGCTGAAGATTTGCATATTTACTATATTGTTTATGTCCTAATTTTATTTATTTAAAGTTATTTCAGAGAAATTATACTGCTGGCGTTACAACAAAAGGTCACATTAGAGGCCAGAAGCAATCACTGCAATACTGACAAAAATCACAAGTGGGAGGTTTGTTCAAAATCCTGAAGCTCACTGACTCACCCTTACTATTTTAGTCTATATTCACACTGATCTTAGTTTATTATTCCCGACTCCAACATGTCAGAACACCTGCAACAGCAAAAGGACACAGTATATAGAAGCACTAAAATATTCCTCCCTTTGTTTCAGTTTCAATGTCAGAAATTGTTTCACCAGCATGGAGTAAAATCAGGACTTGCTGCCATAAAAACAAATCCAATGGAATGTGCAAGTTTCAAAGAGACCTATATTATTATTATCACACCTCAAAAACCTGTAAATCCAGATTAGCTGAGACACCAGCTACACAGAAGAACAAATCTCCAGATTAAAGTGTCTCCAACAAGTTGGGGTAATTTAGTGGTGAAGAGGCCTCAGCTAACAAAATAAAACAACAAAAAAGAAATCCCACTTCCTCAGAGTGTGAATAACTGTCAATCCTGTAAGAGAAACAAAGCCACATATCTGACTTTTGGAGAAACACAAATATTAAACAAGAGTAGAATTTCATAAGACAGTGCACTGGAAGATGACATATTAAAAAATCCAAAGCGAATTTTTTTCCTAATGTCACAGCAACACTTGTGTCTAGGTAAATATCAATGATCTCTGACATTATTCCTAGTTGTCCATTAGATGACTATATTTATGGGAAAAGTTACTTAGTAGTAGGCATTTCAGTAGGACACTGACTGAGAACCTATTTTATTTTAGCTAAGTGTTTCTAGAGCTTGACAGTAAATGATATGCATGAGCCATGTTGACTGTCATCTTCCACTTTTGACTGTCAGACATGGAAGTAACTTGCTAATTTTCATTCCAATTTCAATACCATGAGCCTGTTGCATAAGCTGCCTGCTAAAAGCTGTTCCAGATGGAATGACAGTATTTTGTAGGACCCCAAAGATGTAGCTATAGAGATGAATATGTGTCAACAGCATTGACAGCATGGCCTTTTTTCCCTTTTTTTTGTCACCAGTTCTTATTTCCACCATTTAATTTTTCCACATTCCCTATAAGACAGGCCACATAGGAAAACAAAGAGTTTCAGTCTCTTGGCCATCTTTGATCACCTACAATCTTACCTACCTGACTGCACAAGGCAGAGGACAAGGGAGGAAAGTGTATAAACAATAGGGTATTTTCAAAATTACAGCCAAGGCCCAAAATTCATTTTAAAGAGGAAACAAAATCCACTCTCCTACTAATATAAGAACGATGAAGAGCTTTGATGATTTTCATTAAAGATACTTTCTTTAATGAATAGCCAGTAAAATGCTGGTACTCCTCACATTGGAAACAACCTGTTAACAACAAATAACAACTTCTACTGATTACACCATTTTTACTGATAATTTATATACTATATTAACATCACAGAAGATTCATTATTAGCTCTTATTACAATAAATCACAAAAAGTCTACTTATCCTGCTGAAATAAGAATATTTAAATTACACCCACTGCTCATTTTAAACAATACAAGTAAAACAATACAATTTTTCTGACACACAGGCTCTGCAAGGAACACAAAGAGCATTTCTCCACACACATACACACATACATACTGCCTTGCACCCTCAAGAGGAAATTACCACAGGGCACTTCTGTCCTCTTTCAGATGAACAATTTAGTATTCTGACAAACATTTGATTTACATTTTTTAGTTTTTTCTCTACAATATAAAATAATTTCTTTTTGACACAGAATGCCACAGCACACATTACAAGAAAGGAAAGAAAAAAAAAAAGCAGTGCAGGGCTAGAAGGCAGCAGAGAGAATTGAGAAGGAATGGCTTTTGTTATTTCGACAGCCCTCAGCTCGCTGCATAGCTGGATTTATGTGTTCTTTAAGAGCAGCAGTTTTCATGGTGTAAGAGTGCCACACAGCTCTGGTTCCTGCAGTGCTCACACCAACAACTTCAAAACTAACTCACTGCAGATGTCCCTATGATCATCTAATCAGACATCAGAAGCAATATACTGACAAGATCCTGTGCTGATTAGAAGTGTTCTATATATGTTTCACAGCGTAAACAGACACACAGTAGTTGCTTTATAAATGGATTCACCCACATCAGAATTCCCTTTTAAAAAATTCCAACTGTTTGGAACTCCCCAGCTGAATGACAGAAAATCCTTTTAAATCTCCCCAGATCTTCTGTTCAGTTCCACATTTCAGTATTTCAAGAGCAAGAGTTAAATTATTAATAGGAAAACTTTTACCAGAAAAAAAGTAAATGCCTTCCAGAATTTAACAACGTTGCTATTCTGAATGACAGCCGGAGACCACACCACATCAGGGAGGCAGTCTTGCCTTCACCCTCCAACACACATGGTAATATCTAAGATCTATTTCCAAATCTACTTTGATGTCTGATTATTATATGTGAACAAGCATGGATTTAAAGCATTACAAGTGCACCAGCGCTGCTAGCTCCTGAAAAAAATACTGTATTTCTCCCAGTATCTGATTTTCTTCTCAGAGTCCACTTCCTGCAGCTCTTAAAGAGGACCAATAAGAAAGATAGGGACAGACCTTCCTGTAGAGCCTGTTGTGATAGAACAAGGGGTAATGGTTTTAAACTAAAAGAGAGTAGATTTAGACTAGATAAAAGAAAGATGTTTTTTACAAAGTAGGTGACAAAACACTGGAACAGGCTGTCTGGAGAGGTGGGAGATGCCCTGTCCCTGGAAACATTCAAGGTCAGGCTGGATGGGGCTCTGAGCAACCTGATCTAGTGGAAAACATTCATGTTTATGGTAGGAGAGATGAAACCAGATGACCTTTAAGGGTCCCTTCCAACCCAAAGTGTTGCATGATTCTATCACATAACTATGGGAGAATTTAATATTGAGATTATAAGACTTACGAAAGGACCAGAAAGAAAAACTATCTGACCTAGTCCAGTAAACATACTGGAGAGAAGTTCTGTCTTCTAAAATCGGACAGACAATATAACCCTCATGGCAGTGCAGCCTCTTAGCTCAAGTCTTAGCAGAAATCTGCTGAATCAAGTTATAAACTCTACGGAATTATTCCACCACTGTGCCAAAAAAGACCTTTTCTGCCCTGACCTACTTTTAAATAGCATGATGACGCAAACTAATATTTCTAGGGTTTTTTTTACTAAAATACACATTTTGTAAGTAATACTCATAGCCAAATTTATAGCATACTTTTACATTTACATAGGTATATAATACCATATAAAAAGGAACAAATCATGAAGCTGCATCCTTACACATGTGGACGTAATGCTAATTTACAGACTCCTAATCAGGAAGGCTAATACACCACAAGCACAATTAACAGCCAGAAGAACCAGAGGAGGTTTTGACCCTTTTTAACAAGAGCTTGAAACATAAAAATGTTCTAATTATACATCAACCTTATTCAAAATTGCAAATTACACGTCCACAATGCATAAAATACAGTCAATTTCAAGTCATATCTAGGCAAAAATTGAAACTGTATTGAGCCACTGGAGCAGCTCTTCAATTGATCCAGCATCTCATTGTATCTTTAAATATGGATAGATACAATTTAATCCACCAGTCCTATTGATTAACTCCAAGATAACCTAAGTATTTGTCCAGAAAACATGTAACTATAAAAGAAAGCCATGCAGAAAATAGCAGACAATAATAATCAGCAAGCTAACAAGAATGGGTGAAACCTTAGTCCCACCAGAATTAATGTAAAATTCTTATCAATTCAAATTCAGTCTAAAACTCATGACAAATGAAGTCTTATGATAGTAGAAGTAGTCTGACCCTGGGCAAAATCAGAGACAAGCTGAAGTAACAGCTCCAGAAACAAAAGTTCAGATGTTATAATTACACATTAGCAGTTAATACCTGAATGAACTGGACTGAGCAGAGCAGCAAAATGTATTCTGCTCCCTAACACCAAACCAACTGAGCCACACAATTCAGACTTTCTGCCTGGCTGCATCTCATCCCTACCATGTTGGGCAGAGAGATCCAGTCAGGAATGTCAGAGTTGGTGAAGAAAATCCCAAACCGCAGCTCCTCTCAGCAAACTGGGAACAAGTTTTGAGCAAGTGTTAAGTGCCCCAAGAACGCTTGTTTCTTCTGAAAGGTTTCAACCATCTCAGCCCCACTGCACAGCCTTGCCCCAGAGGAGATCCCCAGTTGAAGACTATATGCCCATTGCTAAACCCACTT
>VZTT01059529.1:0-10508 GCA_013400855.1 Buphagus erythrorhynchus | reverse complement strand
GCGGAGGGATCTGCGGCGCGTGCAACACGNGGCGGAGGGATCTGCGGCGCGTGCGCGGCTCCGTGAGGGCGCTGGGGGGGCGCGAGCAGGGCCGGGCACGGTCCTTAAAGTGGCGTTTAAAACGCTCGCGAAGCGAGGGGAAATGGTGTTTATTTGTCAATTAATTGTAAGTAAGCCCCCAGTTGTGCCCATCCTAGGCAAAAGCTTCGGTGTCTCGCCTGTTCCTTGCGCATCCCGTGTCTCCCAGCCCGTGTGTGCTGGAACAGAGCTCTCTGTGTTATCCCTTATTTACTGCGATGCAAAATGTAAACAGGGATTTGCCCTGGACTTTATTTACTTCCTTAGGCCTTTTCCCGGCACAAAGGCCTGCAGCAGTGTCCTTTTCCTTGTCGCTTCCGGGCTGTGCCTGGCATTGCCGCTGACAGCACAAGATGCCTGAAGTGCTATGAGAGCTGAGCTGTTGTCTCACAGCTCCGTTTATTCCTTGAGAACTGGACAAGCTTTTGAGTGAGTGTTAAAATCCTTTTGTAACCTAAGCTTTTTTTTTTTTTTTTTTTTTTTTTTTTTTTTTTTTTNTTTTTTTTTTTTTTAATATATGTGGGGCTGTGTTACAATACTGTACAGCGAACACCAGGAAAAGAATAAATACTTGGCATGCAAATCCTGGCACGGTGATGAGTGTCAGAATCTTGCCGCACCACCAGAGGTTGAAATGAAGAGATAAAAGCAAGAAGTTCAGAGCAAAGGCAAATTGTTTTCTTTAAACTCTTTCCAGTATCTGTAGTTATTGGCTGTTCAGACAGCACACAAAGGAGGATTTCCTCCGGAGATAATAAGCACAGTGACATAAATCATGGAGAGAGAACATAGTTGGTTTTTTTTTTTCTATTCATTTTCTTGCAAATTAACTCTGAATCAGTTTGCTAAAAATTCATCCATCTCAAGCTTTTTTTAACCCTTTCCCTAGTAACAGATAAGACTGAAAAGAAAGGCTGTTTTTTCTGCAGCAGCTCCTGTTTGCACAGGGTGAACTATTCTTCAAATCGAAGCCTGCCATGTGCTACTCCTTTCCATTTTTATTAATTTTTATCTTGAAACAGAATATGACTTTGATAACTGAGAAGGGCACGTCCTGCTGGGATTGTATCTTGCCTTCGCAATTCCAATCTCATTCTTCTGGGTCTCCTTGCCTAAGAGTCAGCATTTAACAAGTCTGTAAAGCTATGGCAGTTTTCCAAAATCCCCGTGGTAGTTTGTGGCAGTGACCACAACCAAGGGATTTAGTGGTGCTGCTGGGAGGGAGATGGAGGCAGCCAGCATGAACTCCATGTGTTTGGGCCTGTTTTTAGGGAGAGATGGAAAGAGGCAGTAGGGCTTCATGAAAAGAAAGGGAAAGGGCTAGAAGGGATTTCAGAAGAAATTGCCCCCAGATCCCTGGAAGTGTCCAAGGCCAGGTTGGACAGGGCTTGGAGCAGCCTGGGATAGTGGAAGGTGTCCTTGCCCATGACGGGGTAGAACTGGAATGATCTTTAAGGTCTGTGCCAACCCAAAGATTCTATGATTCCATGTATCCTTACAGCTGTCATTTCTATCTGTGCTGTTTAAAAACCCTCCAGAGGAACAACCAGATGCTCTGGTGGTTTTGGCTCCGTGGTGCTTAGGAGACCTGGCTGCTGCTCCCTGCCTGTCTTTTGACCAGTCAGTCCAACCCACGGATGCAAAGGTTAGTGGTGATTTTCATACCCACCCAACTTAGGTGCACTCAGAGTTCAGCAGGGGCATGCAAAGCTCGGGGAGTTCAAACCTACGAGCACACAGCAGCCTCAGAGCAAGGGAAAATTCACCTTCGTGCCAGGCAGGTTGTGGGGCTACATTACAATAGTTTGTAAAGCATTTGAATATCCCAAGGGGCAGGAAACATGCAAGGTTGTAAAAATAACTGCTTTTGGGTTCAGTTGTGACAGAGCAAGTCCAGTTATCCCTACTGTTAGCACTGTGTTTGTGCTTTGACTCCAGGCATTACATAACTTATCTATATTTATTGCTAACCTGTGATCCTTCAAGTACCAAGCAGCCTTTGATCAGCCCAGAGGAGACAATATTGATGTTGGTTTTAAAAATAAGGAAAAGAGACTCTGAGGATTTCTCGATTTTCCAGAAGCTGAAAGAAAGTTAAACTCTGTTTTCTTTGTGAGAGGGACAGTTTGCAAATGTGGAATGTTGGGGAAAGCAGCAGGAGGAGAACTCTAACATCATGGTTTATGGTGAAATTACCTGACAAGGCTTTGCTCAGCTTCCAAGGAGTAAGTGCTTATCATGGAAAAATTATCAGCACAAAGGAACTCTCCCAGAGGAATGAAATGGGTTTGAGCACTGAACTGCCTCATCTCTGTGAAAACTGAACTCTACAAAACCACTAGTAGTTTTTGAAAAACCTTACCCTTTTTTTGTGCAATGAATTAATCAATGGAATGCTGATTTTCCAAGCAAGTAGTGTGGAAATCAGTATATACAAATTTTTAGTCTGTTCCACCTTATGAGTGCATCAGCTGTGCTTGTTCCTACAGGCAATAATTAGCTGCCCTTTGGGGAAAAAAAAAAAAAGTGTTCCTGAGGAATGTGGCAAAGGAAAAAAGGAAACTAGATGCAGGCTCCTTCATTTCTTTGAGCTTAAACGTGGCTTTCCAGCGCAGCTGTTAGAGAAAGCTGTTGACCTTAGAAACCACCATCAGTGGAATGACAGGAGTGTCAGCTCGAGTGGAACATCTCCACGGCCTCTCAGGAGGTTGTGTAGCTGTTCCCACCCTGCTCTTCCTACCAGCAGGAATTTAAATTATTTACTAGGAAAACAAACCCTTCTCTTTGAGCTGCACAAGATTCTCTTCCTATCTGTTCCCAGCATGGAGCTTCTCAAAACACCAGGACACGGTTCTGCTTTCATCCAGAACACTGAAATACGTCCTCACATTTAGCAAATGAAGCACCTCTTTCACCTCACTCAGTGATTAATTCTGAGAGGAGAACTGCAGACACTAAATTAACCTTTTTACCTGATTTAGTTTTACTAAATAAACAACCTCATAATGTAATTTTCTCAAGCAGAGCTGCTATTTTCTGCCGTTTGCTTTGCTATTTGGAATGTGCTCTGTTCCGACTCTGTTTCATTTAACTTGGTGACAGTAATACCTTCAGACTGTCCCCTTCACCCTGGGGATCCCACCACTAAATTCATCATTCTTCCTAGAAAATAGATTATTAGAATGTGTCTCCTCCTTAGCAGCATTCCCAGTTTGACCTTTTTAGTGTTGACAGAGTGGTGTCATTGAATACAGGTTTTCTTCTGTTTTTCCCTTCCGAAACATAAAAATTCCTGTATTTTCTCAGTTTTTAAAAGGCAGTTCCTGTGAATTACCAGGCTGTGGCTATGCTTTACTGTAGACATCAGTATTTATAATTGGATATTTTGTGTCCTGGGGAGTGGATACCAGCACTGTAGGAATTGATAACCTTGCAAGATGAATAGTGCTGCTGTGATGGTTGTAGATGTGCCTTTTCCAATGGATTTGCACTTTTCTCCCGTGGATCAGGATCATGTTCACTGCTGGTGCATCTGAGAAAGTCTATCTGAATTATTTCTTCTGGCAAGGAGCAAGAGTGTGTGAGTGAAACGTGCCTGGATGTGGTATCTGAAGACAGAACTATGCTGGAAATGTTCCTGCAGCTGTTCCTTGGGAAACATCTGTGGTGCTGGGCGTGGAAATTTGTGCATCTCCATTCAAACTTCACACAGCAATTCATCTCAGGAAACAGAGGTAGGAATTATTGGGGAATAAGAGCAGCCCATTATGCACCAGTGGGTGTGAAACGACTCCAAGGTTGTCATTTGGAAAGCAAGGGGGGAAATGGATTATTCCTTACTGGCACAGAAATAAGGTCAGCAGACTCCACAAGACTTCCAGAATTCCAGCTGCCCGTTATTTCAGGAGGAATAACTCCTCCACTAGACTGAAATTTTTCACATTTACAGTTGGAAAAAACTTCCATCTGTGATAGTCTGTGTTTATATTGTCTGGTAAAAAGAAGAATATCCCGGCTGATGGCATCTCATAATTAGTGATTATCCCTATGCAAAGTGTAGGTACATTGTCCCAAGATCTCAGATTTAGCAAAAGTCATACAAGAATTTAAGACAGCCTTGGAAAGGAGAGAAAGGAGTATTTTGTTAGATAATTAAGGAACTTGTCATCTTTTATGGAAAATGGAATGTTAAATTGGAAAAGAAGTGTAAAATCATAAAAAAAATTTACAATATCCAGTCCTCGTAGCTAAATGCTTCCTAGCAAATAATTTTACTCAGCAGGTTCCTAGTTCTACAGGCAGGAAGGTGGCTGTCTTTCTTTTTTTCTTTTTCTTGGTTTAACCTTTAATGACTACTTTAAATTCCATTTATGCAGAATCCCTGTGATTTTGAAAACGTCTCCTGAAATTATGCACAACCACCTTTCTAAAAAAAAAAAAAAAAAACAAAACTTTCCAACACTGCCTTAAGTACAACACTGCCTAGAATTATCCTGTCAATTAAATACAAGAACCCACGTAAAGTAAGTGACAAAAATATACAGTGAATTAAATGCAGCTTCCAGTAACAAATGGTTATTAAAGGAGGCCTGTGAGCAAACTGCTGGTTCTGTGGTCATGCTTCAACAGGCACGAGGCTATTGAAACACACAGCTGCCTTTCAGACAATTTAACTTGCACTGAAGGCAAATTATTGCCATTTGATGTCATTCTCCTGGCTCCTGGAAGGTTCCCTGTGCCACAGTGGGGGCAGAACTGGGGCTGCACCTCCAGCTGCTGCTCAAGGGCTGCCTGCAATGGCTGCCTGCACAAAGTGGGTATGTGCATCTGGAATGAGGAGCTAAAAAAGGCAGGAGGTTGTATTTTATTAGACCTGGAGATGCAGCCTAGGTTTCTGACAGTAGCTGGAGTGGGAACCAGACAAAGGGTACCTGCACCCACCCCCTCCAGAAATTGTGACTAATTGTAGTCACCTGGCAAGTTCTGAAACATGTCACAGATTTGGAGTCTTTCCTGCTTCCTTCCTTTTTTCTCAGTGACCAGAGAGGGAAGTTTGAGCAAGGTGGGGCAGCTACAACCCATGAGCAGCAAAACTGCAGATATTCTTGCTATGGCCCTGGTGAAGTCACCAGGAGTGCCTCCCTTTGTGTGAGGGTTTGCACTGGGGGCAAGGCTCCTCCTTCCTCTTCTCACGCCACAGCCATTTCTAAACCTTCCAAAAAGAGATCTGATGATACGAAAAAAAAAATAGATTGTGCTGGACTCTTGCTGTTTGCTCCTGAGCGCTTTCTAGATCTTTCCAGCTCTTTGTGTGGAGGGAGGCCTCCATGACAACACAGGCAGAGTATCGGGTTCAGCACACAGCCAGCTCACTCTGCAGCCTTTTCCTCCTGCTCTGTCAGTATCAGGGATCATGGAATTGTGTGATTCCCAACATAGTATAGATGGGCTCACTCAGAGCCATGAAATTATAGGCAGGGGCCTGTCCCTGGTGTTATTTCTGGGACAGAATTCTTTTGTGTCAGTGAAGACTTGGAATTTCCTTCAAGAATTGGAGTTTTAGTACTGCATGCAATTTAATTTTTAGCTGTGCTTTACAAGTTTTATACCAGCTACTGGGAATAAGAACATTTTCTAAGAAATAAACTGTTTCCCAGTAGATTTTTGGACTTCTGTCTTTTAGTAAACTCATCTTGGGAGTCTTGTCCCAGGATTGTGATGCAGCTGTGCTGGTATAGGGGTTCTTATATTAATAAGGCAGCTTTTATTTTCAGTAAGCAAAGTATGTGCTATCAGTACAGGGCAGATTCATTTAAATTAAAACAGATTCTGTCGTACACTTAGTACTTTTCCGTTGATTTGTGTTTGGGTCTTGTCAGCTCAAAATACTTTGTGCTCTGAGTTTCCTGAGCAAACACGCTAGGTTTCTCTTTTCTGCCCCTTCCCTTCCTTATTCAGCAGCTCTTTGGAACTCAGGGTGTGGTCTCTGGGAGATGCACTGTCCCTGCTCCTCTCTGGGTTTGTCCTGTCAATCTCTTCCCTAACACCTACCTTCAGTTCATCTCTTACCGGGATGCCTTGCTCTCCTTTGGTCTCATAGGCAGCAAGAGATAAATCTGAATAAATTCATTTATTTATGAATGCTGAACTAGATTTCCAGGAGCACCAGGTGAGAGGTGTGGAATTACACTCCTCTGGGCAGACAGGAGCTGGACCAGTGGCAGCACTGCTCCCATGGTTACTGGAGGATCAAATGCCATTTCCTTCAGGGGCTGCTGTCTGTGGAGCAAGGTTTGAGGTCTAACAGATTTATGAATCATTTCATCTCCTAGATTTGTTCCCTCCCAAAGGGCCTGGTGGGGGAAAGCCCATGCAAAGGTTTTGATAGCTTGTATCCCCAAGCCGCTGATCCCATTGCTCTTGAAGCTACAGGATCTGTAAATTGTTTCTCAGTGTGTATGCACGGGGAGCATTGATAGGTGTTTTCTAAATTGTGTATTTTGTGTAAAAATACCACTCTGTGGCTTCTGCCTTCCACGTGTCAGCACTGCTGCTGTCCTCCATACCGGGATAATAGGCCAGCAGTGGGGCACTTGGATTAATTAGTGGCTGTAAATCTCGTGGAGCTCTTTGGATAAGTGGCTCAAGGGAGCTGTTGTTCCAATTGTTGTTCCAAGTGACCCCTGTTTTTGTTCTGTGGGTGTCCAGAGTGGGCAGACAATGCTTGTGTCTGGAGCGTTAATTACTCTGTGTCCCTTAATCACCATGGTTTGTAATCCTATTGGTGTGGAAATCCACATGCCACAAGGCCCAATCAACACCTCTGTATCATCCCCTGCCAGTCAATACACAGCTCTCAACCATCCAGAGCCATTCCTGAGGAGCTGCTTTGGGCATGCCTGGACAAATTCTCCCTGGCCATATTGGAAGATAGTTTAGCAAGGCTGGTTAAAATAATCCCCGTTTAATAGGACGTGCATCTTTGGGTTCCCAAAGAATGCCAGGAAGGAATTGCTGCTCTGTAAAGTACATCACGTCACAGAAGAGGTAAATTGTGTTTCCTCAGAATGTTGGAAACACTTCTCATTCTTCCCCCACATTCACGCTTCCCTGAATCCCAAATAAATGCCACATTGAAAGAAAATTATTCTTTGCAAAAGGGAAAAAATACAAAACAACAACAGATTTTGTTCGCTGACCTCACCATGACTCCTCCTTTGCCCACAACACTCCATTGTTCTGCCAGGTCCAGACAGCACAGGGAACAGACTCATTTTCCCTGTTTTTAATCCCAAAGCTGCGGTCCATCCCTTAGATTTAGGACCCTTGGGGTTTGGTGGTTTTTTTTTTTCTTGATCCTACCGAGCTGTTTTCAACAAGTGAGTTAATACTGAGGAACAAAGACGGGGCAGGGATCCCTCTCTCCTAACCTGGGAAATGAGCCACGCTGTGGCAAGAGATTCCCCCCTCAGGCTACATGAGATAGGAAGGACAATTTTTCAGAATGCTCTGTTAAGTTTAAATTAGTAAAGGGAGAGGCATGTATGTGTTCAAGCAGGTATCTGAATTTATACTTCTGGAGCTGTGCTTACAAAATGAACCTTTTTTGTCCTTTTAGGTCAACTGGAACATGTGTTCCACTACGTGCTTTCCTACAGCAGCTGGAGAAGGAAGAACATCCCTACTCCATCTCTGTGATGGCAAGATAGACTTTGGAATGTGGGGAAGAAAAGAAGGGAGCAACTGCTGAGGGGATTTGAATACCAGGGACTGGAGCTGGAAGACTCATCCCATAAACATTACCTGAATGATGTCACTGCATGGAGCTGGTTGGAAGCTGGTTTTGTTAACAGCAGTTCAAACTGGAGCAGATCAATGTCTAAAACAGCTTTTATCCTCCCCAAAAGTCAATCAGCATTCCAGTTGGTTCACTGTGGGATGGAGGGATGCTCAGGTGTGTCTGCTGGTACCTACAGGAACTCTGGCCCGTATCAGGAACACTCTGGGGACAAGTTAGGCGTGTTTACAGGAATCTCGGAGTCCTTGGCGTCAAAATAGACTTGAGGGAAGTGTTGGCCCTCATCGCTGGGATTGCAGACTGGGACTGTGCCTCGAAATAGAGCTTGGCAGAGCTCAGCACTGACGATGGCTCGGTGAAGGCACATTTACTTTTCCAGCCTGTGACATTTCATAAACATTTTGTGTTTGTTGGAGCTGTGGAACCTCACCAGATCAAACTCAGCACTAATCTGCTGGAGTCACCTCTCCAGACTTTTGTCTCCAGCGTGTACACACATCTGATCGCTGCAGATTGGGTTTGTCCTGGGACATTTATCCCTTTGTGTTTGCCCACGAGCACGTTGGAACAGCCCCACAAATCCTCCAGACCATGATTTATTTGGTTTTATCTGGTCCTCAGGACTCCATTAAGCTGAGAAGCCCTTTGATGCAGCCTTTGACTTAGGGGTTGATCCATGACCTCCTTCCTGACCCATGGGACCTTGGAGGGAAGTTTGGAAGTGCATATCCTAAAACCACTGCAATACCAGGCCGCACAGAACTCTCTTGGTCTGAAGTAGGACACGAAGAGGATTTAAATCCAGACAGGTGTTTGGAACCCTCAAAGAATAGCATGAGGAGAGTCCCACAGAGATACAGAGTTTGACCCACGGGGGCTGAGCATCCTCAGGCAGCTCCAGTCAGGTCAGCACTCATCTTTATCCTGTATCGGGACACGGGAGCGCTGTGGGACTGAGGGTGTGGGGACACGGGAGCGCTGTGGGACAGGCGGTGTGGGGACACGGGAGCGCTGTGGGACAGGAGGTGTGGGGACACGGGAGTGCTGTGGGACAGGAGGTGTGGGGACACGGGAGTGCNCAGCGCTGTGTGACATAGGGTATGGGGAGACGGGAGCGCTGTGGGACTGAGGGTGTGGGGACACGGGAGCGCTGTGGGACAGGCGGTGTGGGGACACGGGAGCGCTGTGGGACTGAGGGTATCTGCCGCCACCCCCCGCCATCGCCTCAGGGGGCGCGCGCGCGGGCTCGTCACGGTTGCCAGGGCCCGGGGCAGTGGGCGGGGCGGAGGCAGAGCTCGCCTGGCCAATCAGAACAGCCCCGACCTCTCTCGGCGGCCAATCGCAGCCGGTAAACAACACGCCCCTCCGCGAGACGGGAGAGGGCGGGGCGAGAGGCGCCGCCGGCCAATCAGCGGCTGGGAAGCGCGGGCCAATCCGAGCGCGGGAGGGTTTGGGCGGTCTTTTCAAAACGGATGAAGCGCCGCTGGCGTCCCTTTAAAGGCGTGATGCGTCCCGCGCCGTGTCCTTCCGCGCGGCCTCGCCGCCTCGCCGCAGCAGCGCGGGGCCGCCCCGCTCCTCGCTGCTTTGGAGCTCCGCGGGCCGGTCTCGCCCTGCCCGGACCTCGGGGACCACTCAGGACACCTTCGGGTCGCGCGGGTGGGGGTGGACTATTTGACTTCCGTGCGCCGCCTCACCGGCGGGGATCGCTCCGCGCGGGACAACAGAAGCCGTGGGCGGGGACGCGGCGCCGCCATCTTGGAGCGGGGCCGGGGCCGGGGCGGAGGGGAGCGGCTGGGGATGGTGCTGTGACGGTGCCGTGACTCCCCGCGGGGGTCCAGGCCGCCCTGCCTGGATGCGGGGTCAGCGGCCGAGCCCACCCCCGTCCGCGCGGTGACGGGAGCCGGGCTCGCCTCCCCCTCCCCGAGCGGTGAGGGCCGCCGGGGGGGGCCCGGTGTCCCCTCGGCCCCAGCCTGCGGGGCCCTTTTGTTTCCCTGCTGCGGAGGGGAAGGAGGCGAAGGAAAGGGAAGATGAGCAGCGAGGCGCTGTGGCTTTTCAAGCAGCTGAACCTCCATCTGGAGCTGGAGGGGCGGTTCCAGCCCCGCGAGAAGGGGCTCAGCCTCATCGAGGGCGCCGCCGAGGTGGGTGACGGCGTCCGGGGGCTCCTCAGGGAAGAAAGACAGTTTCAAAAATTTCAGAGAAAATTCCGCCTAATGGAATTTAAAGTGCGTTAACTGCGGAAAGTTAGTTCTTTCCTCTGTATGCGCCACTTGTCTTTTGTTTTAATTCTGCGTTCGTCTGTAAGTATTAACGGTACACTGTCAAAGCGCTGCGACCAGCACGGCAAGCAAAATGTTCAGACATTTAGTATTTATTGTTTAAACTTGGAGGAAGCACAGGAGCGAGAGGTTCTGTATTGTTTCCGTCAGAGGAGGTGGGATGTCAGGCAGGCACTGGCGAGATCTGGGGAAATTAACCCAGAACCGCTCAGTGCTGAGCAGCAAAATGTAAATAGACCATAAACATCTCCCCGTTAACGACCAAAGTTCCTTACTGAGTTCAAGGCAGGTTTATTACGTGCCTTCGGGTGCTTGTGAGCTCTTTGGGAAGAGCCTTAATATTTAACAAAAAAAAA